>JBBPOL010000091.1:0-21699 GCA_038091435.1 Leccinum variabile | reverse complement strand
GTCTGATAACTCCAGCCATATCTGACCTGATCAACTGGACCATCAGAATGATAAATTAGGAGGTAGATGATGGATAAGGTAATTGTAGGTCAAGCTTGGTCAAATTTTCACCATTTCCCTGATGTTTGATGATGCGATGGCCTTTATCCCCGAACGCTATCTCACACCTGCCGGAATGCTCGTGGAAGGTAGGGCGCATCATGGCTTCGGTTTTGGCCGGTAAGATACACATGTACTTTCCCCAGAGTGGGTACTAAATGATGTTGCAGTCGCATCTGTCCGGGAAGGCATATGGCGGATCAGAACGTCTGGGCGGCCGTCGTGACAATGCTGCCTACTGTGCGTCTCGCGAAGGCCCGTGACGAAATAGGAAACGAAATCGATGTCAAAGTGGAATTCACGAGCGGACTCGCAAGGTGAGGGTTATCGTGAAGTCCTACAATGTGGGGTTATTCCTCATTGTTTACCATCATAAAGTGGTCCAAAACCGTTCTCATGCTCTATCGTTCCACGTTCCCCGTGTGTCAAGAATCTCATTCGAACGAGGGACAGACATGGACACTAGGCACCGTGCTCAGCTTGGATAGGAAAGCCGGGTTCCCCAACTCCTTTTGAGGAGGGCTTTTGTCAGCCAAATTCGTTACCCCGGCATAGGGATCATACTCGAGCGGGAGAGGATGATGGACTCATTTGCTGGTAGTGTTAGCGGATTCTGTATGTACACACCAGTTCTCAGTGTAGAGTCAGATCGTGTCTCGTTAACCCCTTGGACTCGGACGTAACTTAATCAGAAATGATCGCAAATTAGTTTGATCCCTTACCCCCAGTTGAACCTGCACTACACAAAATACACACCACTTTCGTTATTTTATGGTACACATATTATTTTCTACTATTTGCGAGAATTTTTGCGTCTCCTCAAAAGCTTCGCTGAGTCGCTCGTTCAACGTTCAACTTTGTAGACATGGCAGGCATGGTACTTAGACGCGGATAGCCCAAAGGAGTCGGAGTCTGAACTAGTTGTGTGAGGTTCCGTGCTAATTGTAAACAGCGAGACAAGTCCCGCGGTCCCAGAGTTTGCCCTCGATGACAAAAGAAACTTTTTGATTTCGTTTCCTCTACGTCCGCTATGTCCGATTTTCTGACTCGTTGCCACGTGCGCCTGTAACGAAGAGGTATCCCCGAAGACGACGACCTCGAGGATCCTGGACAGGACAGATCATGGACAAAATGGACGAAGTAACTTGAAATGGGTCCCAAACAGCTCTTATTTGAGGAAGCGAGGATTGAGAAGGAATTATGTACTCGGTAAACGTGGACGGTGGCACTGCTGCTCTCACTGGCCAGGCACGCTTACACCTATTTACCGTGCTTTTTTGTGCATCCTGTTCAACAGTCACCACATCACTCGGATGTCCGAATCACAACCGTTTTCACAAGAATGCATTGGCTGCGGGCGTACTTTCGGCGATATAGGAGCTTTCACGAAACATGGAAAAAGGTGCTCGAGGGGCAAGAAGAGGCTTGCTAACGCGCTTGGGCGTGCGAAGGAGTTGTACCAAAGCAAGAAACGTCGTTTGCGGGTCGACGAAGTAGGGCAGGAGTCCACAGATCTGGAGCAAACTCGGGAAGTGGTACAGGAGCCGTATGGAAATGGACAACAGGTACTGTGGCTCAGGGCAACGCCCCAAAAAATTGGCAGGCAGGAGCTGAATTTCTACCACAGACCGAATTGGAGGATGTCCCGGAGATAGCGAACAATGAGGTTGCTCAATCGATAACGGTCCCTGAACATGACCCGCTACCCTTGTCACTGCGCAGGACTCGCCGACAGCACCGGGCACTCCCTCTACGTTTCAGAGACATGCTACCCGAACCACCCATGCCCTTACCTCCATCAGATAATGAGGTTGGGCGTCACATCCTTGATGAACCTCCAACCGCCACATCGCCACCCGCTGAGTCAGAGCCGCCCGGGCCATCGGTACTGAATGCAATGCCAGGGCCACGCCCTACCTTCAGTACCCAGGCAAATTCGTTCAGTCTATTCCGCCTATACGACAATGAAACGCTTCCTCACTATGATCCTGCTTTGAATCTCTCGCATAAAAATCCACCACGATCCGCTAAGTACGCTACGGTGAATCGACCCCCACACAACGACAACCCATTTCATCCGTATCCAAACGAGAACTCGCTTCGTCTTGGTGATTGGTATTGGAACTATGGTTCCCAGCTGTCGAATAGGAGCTTCAGCAAGCTTCTGCAAATCGTTGGAAGCTCCGAATTTTGCTCAGAGGACATACGGGATACAAACTGGAAGGCAATTGACAAAGAATTGGGGAGCCCAGATGCTCTAGATTCGGAGGAATGGCTGGATGTTGCTGCTGGTTGGAAGTGTAAAACGGTCACTATATCCGTCCCACTCCCGCGGCGTTCTCTTCACCCCGGGCCGAAGGAGTACTCCACTAATTTTTACTGCCGCTCTCTAGTATCAATCATACGTGAGAAACTCTTGGACCCCACCCATCACGAGCTGTTCCACTACGAGCCGTACGAACTACGTTGGCGTCCTCCGCACAAGTCCCGTGATATCAGAGTGCACGGAGAGCTATTCACTTCCAAAGTTTTCCTCGAAGCGCACATTGACCTGCAAGAATCACCTCCTGAACCGGGTTGCAACTTACCGCGTCGTATAGTTGCACTCATGTTTTGGTCAGATGCGACACATCTTACAGCCTTTGGTGATGCAAAGCTGTGGCCAGTGTATGTGTTCTTTGGGAACGAATCCAAGTATGAGCGTGGTCAACCATCCACGCATCTTTGCATCCACGTGGCTTATCTACAAGCGGTAAAATCATCATTTTAATATGTTCTGGAGCTATTGATTTACTGAATTTTGGGTTAAGTTACCGGATAGCTTCAAAGATGCCGTACTGGAGAACTCTGGCAATAAACTTCCCAGTGGTCCCTTCTTCACGCATTGTCACCGTGAACAATTCCATGCACAGTGGGAAGCACTGCTTGATGATGAATTTGTTCAGGTCTATGAACATGGAATTGTGCTCACCTGTTGCGATGATGTTAAACGCCGACTCTTTCCAAGAATCTTCACCTACTCAGCGGATTATCCCGAGAAGTACACAACAATCAATTGACATAAGACTTGACTCGCCGGACTGATGGCTCGCAAACAGGGTTTTAATTGCAAATATACGCAATCTAGGCATGTGCCCATGTCCACGGTGCCTCATACCCAAGGATCGATTACACTGGCACAACTTGGCATCTCGAAGGGACATGCTACAGCGCCATTTGTTGGCTCGAAAGGATACAGAGGAACGACGCAGTAAAGTTGTACATGCTCGTCAACTCATCTATGAACAACAATATGTTGTTGACACGCCGCAGGTTGAAGCACTACTCAAGGATGAGTCGTTAGTTCCAACAAAAGTACGTGATATGATTAGGATGAGAATGAGTTGGAACTTATTATCGTGCATCTGGAATAGAATGCATTCTCTGAGCGGCTTAGCCATACAGGATTTGATTTCTTCCTCATCTTGGTTGTTGATCTATTGCACGAGTTCGAACTTGGCGTCTGGAAGGCCATATTCATCCATTTATTGCGAATTTTAGATAGTCTTAAAGGAAATGCACTTTCCGAACTTGATCGCTGGTGAAAATGCAACACTCTTCTCTCTGTAGCTAAACTAACCGTACATTGACAGCTATCGCCAAATTCCTACCTTCGGCCGCAGTACAATCCGGCGTTTTAGAAGAAATGTTTCGGAATTGAAGAGGATGGCTGCACGCGACTTTGAGGACTTGTTGCAGGTAATCCTCAGTTGTTTTTGCATCTCCTGAATGTTTGCTGACTCTTCGTCACACGTTGTAGTGTGCTATCCCTGTGTTTGAAAGTCTCCTGCCACAGCCCCATAGTGGTCGAGTCCTTCGGCTTTTGTTTTTACTTGCGCATTGGCACGGGCTCGCAAAGTTGAGGATGCATACAGACGAGACTCTCGATATTCTGGAAATGGTTACCGGCCAGCTTGGTAACGAGCTCCGAGGATTCGTGGGGGAAACGTGTACTGCCTTCTCAACCAAAGAACTTCGACGCGAAGCGGAGTCTCGCAGAAGGCGGCAGGCGCGTGAAAGTAACGGTGGTGCCAGTCAGCCAAGGGCTCTGGCTAACGTAAATGACCGTCGCCCGAAGGTTCTCAACCTGAGCACCTACAAACTTCACGCACTCGGTGATTATGCTGCTCAGATCGGACTGTACGGAACTACAGACTCCTACTCAACACAAATTGTGCACCACTTTTCATGTTCTATGATACCCGGGACTCATCATAGTTTACTAGGGCGAGCTAGAGCATCGTACAAGCAAGGGTCGGTTTTCCCGAACAAGCCGCAAAGCATTCGTGCCTCAGTTGGCCTCAATCGAGCGTCGACAAGCCCGCATCCGGCGCATCCGCGCACAGAGGGATGTGCTACAAAAAGAAGATCCAACTCCAAACGCACCAGAGGAGCACCACCGTGACGTCATCGGGAAGTCTCAAAATTTTCCTGAGGACATTACAACATTCGTGCAAAGAAACTCTGATGATCCCGCTGCGAAGGTAGGTACTCATACCCTTTCCCTGGGCTCATATTAAAAGTTGATTAACAGGATTTTGTGCTCAAACTTAAGTCGCATCTGTTGCCTCGCATCCTGGAGATTCACGCAGAGAACCATGGCGACTCTTCACTGAGCAACAAATCTGTGGGCGGCATTGAACCTGAGACTTCTGATGTTCACCACATTGTTTTCCAAGGAAATCGAATCTACAGACACCCCTTACTTCGTATCAATCACACAACATACGACCTTCGCCGCGAAACCGAAGCCATCAACCCCCGTACTGACCATCGAGATGTCATGTTGTTGACACATGCAGAGGGATCTGCAAGTCATCCCTTTTGCTATGCTCGTGTTTTGGCCATATACCATGCCAATGTTATTTACACCGGGCCTGGGTCCCAAGACTATCGACCGCGACGCCTCGAATTTCTTTGGGTGCGGTGGTTTGAGCTGTTAGACCAACCAACAGGTTGGGAGCACTGTGCCCTCGACAAAGCGAGATTTGTAGCAATGGATCGGACGGATGCATTCAGTTTTATTGACCCCGCGGATGTACTCAGGTGTTGCCATCTCATACCGTCTTTTGCGGATGGGAGACTCCATCCTGATGGGCGTGCGGTGTCCCGCAATGCGCGCGACTCGGAGGACTGGAGGTACTACTACATCAATCGGTAGTTAGAGGTGATCTTTCTTACATGCTTGTTCACAATCTGAAATTGGATTTCATCAGGTTTGCTGACCGCGACATGGTCATGCGCTATCACTGGGGCCTCGGTATTGGCCACGTGTATGCACACTCAAAACCTAGTGGCTCGGAGAGTACTAACCAAGCAGATCATGACGATATTCAAACTCGAGATAATACCATGATCTCCTCCGAGTCCGGCTCCACATCAAATGTTGACGTTAACGAACCAGATGATCGGGTTGACGACCTCGAAGTTCACAGCTCGGAGACATCGACACTAGACTCGGAGTCAGATAATTCCACTGCCGATGAAGACCCCGAAATGGACTCGGACCTGCATCAGGAAAACAATGAGACTTTGAGATAGCCTTATATGGCATTATATGTGATCCCAACTGAATCTTTTTTTATCATTATGATCCAACCATTGATCAATGAATGTAGCCACAGGAAGGGTTGATATGCATGTGAAGAAACAGTGATCTTGTTATATATAGATAAATGGTCACATTAATGATGAGACAGAATCAAATAGATAAAGGCTTCTAATTGTATATCCACAAATTAACAACATGAACTGGCATAGCAAGCTTTAAGTTCCTCTAATATGTTATCAATGACTGTAGGTATAGATAGCCATGTAGTATTTGTTCAACAGTATCTTCCTTCCAGATCTGACAAACACTATCCATAACCAGAATGTATGTTATAAGTGTTCATACAAGTAAAGAAGACTGACATGACAAATTCCATCTATTATAACAACCTATGCTACATGTAATCATATGAGTCGGGAAGGCTGACATGACAAGCTCCATCTATTATAACAACCTATGCTACATGTAATCATATGAGTCGGGAAGGCTGACATGACAAGCTCCATCTACTATAACAACCTATGCTACATGTAATCATATGAGTCGGGAAGGCTGATATGACAAACTCCACCCTATGTAATCATGTAAGCCATGTGGGCAGATATCATAGTTCATATCTCATTGTATCTGCTAGCATCCTTGACATTTGATCAAATGGCTAACCATGTCAAGGGCCCACTGGCAGGTGATACTGTGGTGTGCAGACAACAAGAGCTTATTTGGCAGACAGATTACCGTCCCAGATATTACCTGTAGCTACAGTATCTATGTATAGATGTGACATGACCATGTAAGCAAATGGTAACACATGGTCCAGGAAGTCCTAGGCTCCTGCATGGGCCCGCGCGGGTGTGGGTACAGGTCAGCTCGTATAACTTTATATTGCCCATAGGGGTTATCACTGTATTGATGCTGGTATTGCCTGCTTGGTGATCAACTGCGGCGATCAGCTGAGGGAGAATGTTGTACATAAAAAGAGGGTTGAGCGGGGGTACACCAGAACGTGGCACGACAAGCACGAATGTCATGATCCGACGACACGTCTCCGTCTCTCCAAGACTTGCAGCGACGGAGTCCGTCCAAAGCAGCAGCAGGAATTTCATAGGCGTGGTGATGGTGAGGCAGCGGCCTACGTCGATACGTGGCGCCTTGTGTTACCGCACCAATGCAAAAGCATCGCGGACCTCACGCCGAGGGAAATTCAGAAATGCGTGCGACAACGTGGTGGCAGGGTCATCCAGCGCATGGCTGTTGCCTAGATTCTAAGCCCGTTCACATCGTAAAGTTTCATGGATGCAATCAGACGGAAAGGTCTTACAATCTTTTTTGACGGACAGGGTTCGAAGGGCAACGGCCCCTGATGCCGCCAATGTCGTAATGGAGGTTCGAAATCACAACCTGTGAACGCTTCCCAGAAAGCCAGTAACAAACTTTGCAGAACCTCGAGTTGAAAGAGGGCGTTGAACCTTTGAAGTCATCTCAAAAAAAAAAAAAACAAGAAAGATAAGGATTGAAAGTAGAACTCACCCCCGATGCTGGACTTCAAAGAGCATCGCATGAACGACACCCACAAGCGTCCAGTTGAGAAGAGGCCCGAAGAGATACGATATGCCGTTGTGGAGGACGTCGTTATATATGCGTCCATCCTGGCGCGCCATGCAGTGCTATCACGAGTACTACCTGCATCGTCGTTGCGTCGGTGTCGAGTCATCGTGAGTGTATGGTATGTACCCGCGCGGGTACGGGTACAGGTCAGCTCGTATAACTCTATGGTGCCCATAGGTGCTATCACGAGTACTACCTGGGTCGTCGTTGCGTCGGTGTCGAGCCGTCGTTCGTGTCGTCGTGTCGTCGTTGCATCGGGTTGTTGAGCAAGCGAGGGATGAGGAGGAGTATGAGGAGTGTGAGGAGGAGGATGGGGATGGGGACGGGGACGGGGACGGGGACGGGGACGGGGCGTACTTAGGATGGTGAGGACGAGGCGTACAGTGCGTACTCACCGTCGTAGATTCGTCATTGTGCAGACCCGTTCCCACGGACCAGGGCCACGATATGATCAATCAAATCTTCGTTGCCTCGGTTTCGCGTCGACAATCCATCATCCTGGGGGTAGATTAGAAGCCTATCTGGGGATTCGCGATCGAAGATGAAAATGAAGGGAGTATAAATGAAGGAGGAGCGCGTGGTCCACCACTCCCCATAGTTCTCAAGGCATATTCAGATCTATATATGTGTGGTAGTACGTTGTATGTAAAACAAGCATGATGGGCACTGCAACAGAAGAGAAACGGTTGAGAAGGAGCATGCACCACAGAATTTCAGTGATACGTACCTTGAAATAGTAACAACTTCCTAGAACTACCTACAAAGTCGAAGGCCCGTCTATAGATTCCCTGGCCTGAAGTTCTCTGTACTCTGCGCGTTTTTGCCTGATTCGTGCCAAGGCACTATTTTTCGAAGGCAGACGCTCGGCATCAACATATAGAGGAAATATTTGCCTGTGAGATGGTATCAGTACTCGAAGAGGATTTCCAGGAAACCGACCTGTTCCACCAAGTAATAAGCTGTTCGACTTCTTCCCTTTCCTCGGAATCGTCAAGTAGTTCAAGGACGGAATTGTAGAACCGTTCGGAATCCGTCACATGATCTGTGCGGGAGAACACTTGCGCGGAAGTGAGCGCAAAACGGGCCTGTGGGTAATGAATCAATACAAGAACATCTGCAAAAGGTGCAGATATTACCTGGGTCGCGACGTAAGCAATGGAGGCCTTTGTGACACTTCGCATCCCATGAATCCGTGCGTTACCAGACCTTGTAGCCCGGGGTTCTTGATCTACGGAACTGGGTGAGGTAAAAACGTGCTTGTATGCCTGAAACAAAGTGAGCACCAAAAGTCTTCGAAGAACGGTAAGTTGGGCTCTACCGAAACCAAGAGGCCACTTCGGAGGAGGCCATTCCATGGATCCTCGGCATCGTAGGTATAATTTGCATAGAGAAAGACAGGCCATTGATCCCCGGCAGGCTGGATCTGCCCAGAGATCAGCTTCGACCTGATACTACAACAGGTAAGGGGACATTTCCAACTAGCTACTTGCCACTCACTCAGAATTTGCCCAGTCAAGACCGGCTGGGCAAAGAAGGGCGCCGGTGCGCTCGTGGTTGAAGCCACGCCCTGATTTCACATTTCGCGGTATGTGAGGAGTCAGGGACTGACCCTTGGGCGTTATCCAATCGATAATCGCACTTTTCATCCCTTTAGTATCGTCCGCTCTCGCACCGTTAGACCCTTTTTGGATCTACAGCAAATTATGGTACGTCAACGGCCAAATTGACTTTGGTTAGGGAGCATAGCACTCACGAGGTCAGCAACGAGTACGATTCCATCCTCACAAGACTCCATGATTCGAGCTTCTAAACCTGGTATCATCCGCAGTAGCTCACGGAAAGCCGAAAACTCCTTGCGTTCCCTGAAACACGAAGGATATTATACTAAGCCTGAGGACAAGATTCAAAAGATAGTGGACTTACTGTGTGGTAAACGATTCCAGGTTTTCACTTTCGTCCTCGCCAAGCATCGCAATGCCATTCGTAAGTAGGGTTTGGATATTACAAAAGGCATGCACAGCACGGCCGAAATGGCGTCCGTGATGGACAAGAGGATCTTGCGTTGTTCTAATGAAGTATTAAGGTCGGCGACAGAATCCACAAAGAATACGTACGGTCGCTTTCTGGGCCCCAGTTCCAATGCGTTTCCATGTGGACGTTTGTTATTATTTACTGGTGACTCAGAGTTACTGCGGTTCGAAGATTCGCTGGGCATAGGGATAGAAATAAATGGCTAGAGTGAGTGTGAAGAAAAATTTCTGAGGGTTCAGTGAGCTCGTACCATAGTCCTTATATACCCGAGTAAGTCGCTAGGCGGAGAAGGATTGAGCAATTGTACAGCTGTGTAATCGTTTTGTTGTTGAACAGTTCTATGTCTGTCCACCGGTGTTTTTTTCTAGCCGATGCCGGCAAAAACAGTGGAACGGGACCCCTGAGGAAAATGTAACGTACCTAGGGAACAGTTCCGCCATGCCAATCGTGCCCTAATCCATCCCGCTTTCAAGCTAAACTCCGATGAAGTTCAAGTTGGGCGATCAACCTTCGCCGATAAGTTTGCCATCTACAATCCCACATCAGACTCTGCAATCTTCCCTTTTTTGTTTAGTGCCAACCATTACTAGTAGTACGATGTCAGGCCTTTACACAGAAACGTGTTTGATGTTTGAGGCGATACTAGTATGTAAATGCTTGTGAGACGCCGAGCGACCGCGAATCGTCCATAACTCACCTTCCCCTTTGCTCTTCTCTCGCTGTATTGACCTTCAAGCTCGTTGTAACCTTTATCCAGAGAGTAGAAATTGATACCGCTACCTCTGGGTTATCCTCATTCGTCAGATCGAGATACCAGTAATAGCGCGCTGCAGTAGCGAGGACGCGAGCGAGAGTATCTGCACCTCCTCCAAGTCGACAAGAATGTCGTACTCCTCATCCTTGTCAATGGGCACTAGTGATGTCGTCCTGTTGGACTGTTGGTGAACACAAGTTACGACAAGGAAAGAACAAAACATACGTGCAATCGATAATTGACGAAACGTCCAGCGCGAGGCAAAAAGACAACCACAACTTAGTGAATGTGTGACGTTTGGGACGTGAGGGACCAGAAATCAATCATTTCATGTCTAGCTTGAGTGTGTGTGCTGCACCTTGTACAACTCCTCATTCAACGACCAAGCTTGGTATCCCAGCGCGACGTTATCCTGAGTTCTGAGCCCGCGGCAACGATGTTGTCGTCTTTCAAGGCCATGAACCCGGAAGGGTGTAGTCATATTCCAAGCTTGCAAGTGGTGAGCTCAGGCAGCAGCACGAAATCTACGACCCCCGAACCAACGTTGAATACAGATTGAGTCGCGACTACACCAGAAATAACGTCAACGAGTTGTGTTTACATCCAGGGTCCAGAGATCATTCATGGTGTCGAATGAACATGGTCATCCAGTAATCTAGCGTCACGTCAGTTGGTTGTCGTCTTTACTGAGAGCGAACGCACACCGTGCAAAGTTAAGTTGATCAATTCTATTGTTCTGCCGTCCCGCAATGCTCCATAATCGTCACATCAAGGTATGTAGCCAAGCTTAATATCCACAGGGAAAGCTTTGACGTATTCTGCATCCACAACTCGTGAGTGGGTATGGCACTGACACAGGAAAAGGGCATACACATGGATTTCCATGGGACATTCACTTCTAGACTGGCTGATCCCTTCTCTGGCCAGAAGTTTTGCCTTTGCGACCGTATGTTGATCAAGATGTGACTTCTCCAACTTGAAGAAATTTTTCGCTTTCCAAGATCCAGATAGCGCTTCCGTAGGACAGAGCGATGTTTACCTCTGCGATGCACTGATGATAAAGGCTGAACACTCACCACTCCACCCGTGCCGTACTGGGTTCCATCTGCCTGACGTTCTCTCGTAATCTGATCGCATGTCGGTGAGGATTTTCTTCCATGGCAATGTCTTGACATGATCATGAATTTCAAGTTCCCTGATCAAGATCATGTTCCGCTTCGACGGTAATTATCAATATCCCCGTTCCAGCCGTCCAACCGAATCTCATTGTAAGCCTAAAGAGACGTCATGGTGAAACTGCACCCCTTGACGATATTGCCGTGATGTGGCGGAGAACACGACATATCCCGAGCACGATAAACCGTTTTCCTGTCGTTCGGGGGAAAAAAAGGTAAAGGTAAAAACGTACGTCCAAAAGTTCGGATTCTAGAGGCACGGGCTCTTGCCTCTTGATGAGATTCAAAATGAAAATAAGCGCTCTGTGACGAGCGAATAGTTCGTTGAAGTGGCGAACGGCAGCGCTGTAAGAACGGATCAATCACATTGACTATGGCAGGAACATTGAGACATATAAGTAAACAGTGGAGGACTGACTTTCAATCGGGGGACGGGGATTCATAGCGATAGTGTCTTGTGTCCAATAAATAAGGATGCTTCCTCGATACTACCGAAGTGTTGTGAACAATCAAGTAGGAGAGTTTCTCGATTACGACCAACCTGAACATAACTGATGTATCGTGGACCCGGCCGACGGGCGTGACCTCGACCAGACGGAATATGGCGTAGTTAGGGCCTCTGACACAATCTGCTCTATCTATCTCGACTTCGTTTGTAACATTCCCCTTTAGGTTTGATAAGAGACTATCAAAAAGAGGAAATGTGACCACTAACCTTGTTGTTAACACCTCTGGTCAAATACATAGCCCCGGCATAGTGCCGAGAGCGGTGAGCGATCAACGTGACATATATGACGCGACCGAGGACGTTCAGTTCTATACGAAAAAACACTGTTCATGTCAGCGGAGTGCGAAGTAAATAGCACGACATGTTGGCTTGGTCAACGTGACCGTGGATAAGAGGAATGAACCAAGCCTGGGACCCTCTCGGTGGTTCCGTGAGGGTGGGTTATCGCATGAAAGTTCCAAAGGTAGCGATCTATGAAAGGCCAAGGAGATTCGCGAGATCGGTCTGGCTTCGTAAAATTATCCTACAGCGTCGAGGTAATGTCGTACGAATTATTGCATTGAGCACGACGTCACTGTGAACGCTGAGACAGTACCTGGAGTGAAAGTTTTTGGACATGTCGACCTGTTGAAGATGCGAAGAAGACATCATTGCTCCTCCGCGGGCTTTTATATCGTGTGATGGTGATGGTGAGGGTGAGGGTGAGGGTGAGGTGCTGGTGAGGTCGAGGGCGGGACAAAGGACGGGGAGTAGGAACGAGGACAGCGCAACGACAAAACGAAGAGGAGAGGTCGAATACCAAATGTTTGAACCAAGACATAGTCAAATATGAGCTGGACGACCAGGTTGATGAAGTGCCATTTAGTGAGTGTCTGCGTGCGAACGAAGCCAGGCCTCAGCGCGTAAAAGAATATCTGGAAAGTGCTTCCATGGGGATGAGAGGCTGAGATGGCCAGGTGGCAAGGGACAATGACACGCACGCAAAGAAAGTCTTTCCAAGAACGTTGTTAAGACAAAGAAGCTCAAGGTGGGTTGGAAGGTCTACGTCTATGCCGTCTTCGCCGATATGTTTGTGATGCTCAAGGTGGTATCTCTTTTGGCGAGGAGATAAATGATGGCGTAGATTTAATACAAGTTACGACATACCTTGAATGAAGCAGAATAAGGTACACCGATAGGTATGTTTGCAAAGACAGCCAACGCTTTGTTGGCGCCGATACCTTTGAACGCGAGGTTGTGGGTAATCTCATGAATTGCAAGAAAAAGATTCTGGTTCGCGGTGCCGCCCACCGCATATGCGAGGAACAAGAACCAAAAAGAGAGTGTATGAGAATGGACTGAGAGTATATCTGGGTAGAGAATACTTCGAATATCGGGGAAAGCGATAAAAAGTGCTTTCCAAGACGAAGCAACGCCTTTCCGGTTCCGCGCTCGACAAGCTCTGTGGAAGAATTTGGATATGACCACAAAAGTACAGACATCGATCGTACATACCTTGGAGGAACAAGTCCCAATGTACAGCACTGTGACACGTGGGTGAGAGTGGCCCAGGACTGTTTTAGGAGAAGAACTCACACGTGACCATGAACACTTGGAAGGAATAAATGACCAAGATGTTGTTGATGTAGAAGCCCGGGTGACCGTAGTAAAAAGTGAGGAACCGATCGATGGGGGGTTGGGTGCCTAGGTAATAGTACTCCCGGCTGAGCATCTGCTCACCCATACCTGTGCCAATCTTCGTCTGGAAGTTGAGGATGGTTCCGAACCCGAGGTCACGACCCTTGACACACTGGTAGTACTCCGAATGTTTGATTCGTCCGCCGCGTCCAAAGGCATTCATACCGGCGAAAATATCTTCGTTGAGGTGAAGTCCCTTTTGTGCCTTCGAGACACCACCCCGCGTCGTCATGAAGATTGCGTTCAAGAAATCGGGGTGGCCATAATGGAGTTTACCCCCGATCCATGCTAGAGCGCGAGCCGTCATGGTACCAAACGTCTGTTCTTTCCCTGCCGCAACATCTCCCAAAACACCAATATACTCCGAAAAAATATACTCCCGCGTACCGACGATAGCAACAGGAGCTTTCTTGAACTCCTTGTGTCCCCACTGCGCATACGGACTTTGGCCCGAAACCGAGTACTCTTCGAATTCTCCAAGGATATTGCGAATCTTCAAACACTCCTCTAGGTAATTGTCTTGGTTGGCGTCGATAAGCTGGAGGTATTCTCCACGAAAGAAGATGATGGCGTGATTCTGATTGTCGGACTTTCCGTCGCCAAGAATGGGGTTGCCTGGCAGTTCGACGCGGAACTGTGGTTTGCGTTTCCCCGTTTTCTCATCAAACTCGGAGTGGCCGTCGATCAAGACCGAGAACAAGCGGGGATCACTGCCCAAGTTGGGCCCAGCCTCCTCATCGAGGTAGGCGATCTGCAGATCCGGGTATGCACGCAACAAGAATTCGGCGTTCTCGTGCTCTTCCTTGTTGAATTTGGAATACCGTTGCATCGAGATGGTGAACTTGAACTTGCGACGTGACATGCGTTCCAACTCTCGTTCGAGCTTCTCCGTGTTGCCTCCAAACATGGACACAATGTCAGGGTTTTCCACGCGATAAAGAAGTTTGATGGCCTTGGAGTAATTCATCATGCCGGAAACGGTGCGATAGAGCGTTTGGGCGCGGAGCGAGGCCCAGATGCGAGTGCCCTTGTGGTTCGAACTCCCTTGGCTGGTAAAAAACGGCGGAGCACGGAGCGTCCGACGATCGTCTTGACCGTCAACTTGGTGGTAGAGAAGCCGCTGGACATGGTCGATCGACAGGAGATGCTCACGGTACATGGAGATGATGATGGCATTCCAAATTTGCGAGACGAGCACCTTGGGTTTATACTTGACCTCCATCTCCGCAGTGGCGAGCAACTTGGCATAAATTCGTTTAGGCATGCGGGTGAAGACATCCTTCCACGGCGTCCATATAGAAAGCCCTAGCGCAAACGAGCGGCCGACGGAGAAGACGACGAGCCAGATGATGTACCACAAATAGGTGTCGAGGAAGAACAAGATGAGGTCCATGATGTACATGATCGCAAGCGTGAAGGAGACCTGATGGGAGCACAGAAGGGTCCCAAAGTACCTGTCGTTACAACCCTGGACCGTCATTTTGGCCATGACAGCGATGGGGGAACTGAAAGAACTCGTAAGAAAGAAATACGACTCGGAGAACTTGCAGCCGAATACGAGGAGCCAGAGGAAGATGCTGGCTGTGCGGGCCGAACGAGGAAGCTCGGGATAAGATGCAGTGAAGGTTTGCGAGGCCATGTACTTGCGCGACTTGCCTGCAACACGGTCGCCAAACATTCGACCAGAGGGGAACAGACCAAACGTAATGGCAGCGACCACGGAGATGAAGAACTGCACAATGCCAACTATGAGCGGTGTCTGGGAGTTGGTATTGCTTGCCTCGGCCAAGGCGATGTAGACGGTTGGGCCGCCGGTCAATGCGAGGATGACGAGAAGGAAGATGAAGCGAGTGGTGAGGTGAGAGGCGTTGTTCCAGGTAGTGGGAATGTACATGAACTCGGCGAGGGTAGCGAAAATCATAATGAGGGTAGCGACGGCGCCACCGAGTGCGGTGGCGGACCAAGTCATGGCAGGAGAGGGGAACTGCTTGTGGGGAGGAGTGTAGACCTTTGGGGAGTTGAAGGCGGTGTAGAACCAGTAGATGGAGATGTGGAGGATCTAGACGCGGTTGAAATTGACGAGGAGATGGGCAGTGGAGCGTTTCTCACAGTAGGTTTTGAAGAAGACTTTACTCCAATCGACGCGTCGGAGGTTCACATAGCGTTTGGTGGGAGATATGTCGACCAAACGAGACTAGACACAAATGAGGCTGCGGGGAAAGAAAGAGATGGAGGTGAGGACGCACGTTGTTATCGAGCACGATGCGGACAAGACCCTCTGGATACCAAAATAGCTGATTGATGTCGTCGTAGCCAATGATTGGTGGTGATCGCGCTCCCTTCTGACCCCTGGTTGTGTATGAACTGGTTGATAGGCTTTAGGGGATGAGGACGAGGCAGGGGAACGGGGAACGGGAATGGGGGCGGGAGGACGGGGACGGGGACAGAGGGGGAACGAGGATGAGCACGAGTGTGCAACAGCGAGTACACAACGCGCACGATTTCGTGTGCGTAGCGTGATCGCTGTGGGACACCAACAGCGGTGTGAGGGCTCGTGGATGGGGTTGAGGTGGAAGGGGCGGGAGCGGGGGCGGAGGCGGAGACGAGGACGAGTGAGTGAAACGAGAGGACGAGATGGCGATGGCGATGGCGATGGCGATGGGGCTGGGGACCAGGCGGGGATGAAAACAGAGGGTGGGGGTGGGGACGAGGGAGTACGCGCTACGGGACGGGACGGAAACGAGGATGAGCACGAGGGCGTGCAACAGTGAGTGCCCAACGCGCATAATTGCATGTGCGTAGCGTGGTCGCTGCACGTCGACAGCGGTGATGAGGATGGGTCGAGGTGGAAGGCGCGGGAGCGGGGGCGGAGGCGGAGGCGGAGATGAGGACGAGGGAGTGAAACGAGAGGACGAGATGGCGATGGGGCTGGGGCTGGGGCTGGGGACCAGGCGGGGATGAAAGCAGATACATACGAGAACGGTGATGCGGACGATGGTGGTGGGGAAGCGATTATGTCATCGCTGTTGCGCGCGGTAGTAAGTCCGTGAATTTCGAGCAATCTGTAGCACAGGGAAAAGGTGTATATACATTGTGGAATTGTGTATATACAAGGAGACAGGATGATGTGACTACGAAGAGGGGAAGACTGGGCGAAAGCCCGCGGGGCTTTCCGGCCCGAAACACTGGAGCCCTTGGGGCGACCGAGCTGCGAACCCGGCAGTAAGGAACCTGTGACGCGCGAGGTGAAGCTCGGCCCCAACATGAAGGAACGGGAGCTTACTGGAACATTATCGCACCGGCGGCATCGCGTGTTGCGAGAGGCGCTCGACAAGGTCCGGACGCTCCAGGAGGTAGGGGGAAAGGATGAGCGCGTGCTTTCGCAGATATTTTGTGAAGGAGTCCGAAGACCAGCGCCCCATGGTTTTTACGACGTCGAAGGGGGTCCCGAGGAGCAGGTAGTGGAGGGTGCCACCGATCCGGAAGCTGTGGCCCTTGATGTCGGCCATTCGGAGACACGACGACGGTGCGTCGAGGGGAGCGCTTCCCATCTGTGAGAGACTCTGCACCGCCAAAGTAACTGAAATCTACAACATGTTAGAGAGTGAACAACAAAAAAAAAGAAGAAATGAACGAACCGACGTCCAGCGTGTAGCAACAACTGTACGCTGATGCGGCGACAGCGAGGACGCGGGTGAGGACGGGGACGACAACGACAACGGGGGTGGTGACAACGACGACTCGCCGACGAGCCGAGGGCAGGTAGAGCGATGAGGATGGGTGGGGAAGAGGAACTACACGCTAAGGGCGAGAGTATGCACTGGCAGCAGATGTTATGCCATCACTGTTGCGCGCTGAGGGGGAAGGCAGGGACGGGGATGGGGACAAGGCAGGGGACGGGGAACGGGGAACGGGAATGGGGGCGGTGGGACGGGGACAGGGACATAGGGGGAACGAGGATGAGCACAAGAGTGTGCAACAGCGAGTGCACAACGCGCACGATTTCGTGTGCGTAGCGTGATCGCTGCTGCACACCAACAGCGGTGCGAGGGCTCGTGGATGGGGTCGAGGTGGAAGGGGCGGGGGCGGGGGCGGAGGCGGAGACGAGGACGAGGGAGTGAAACGAGAGGACGAGATGGCGATGGCGATGGCGATGGTGATGGGGCTGGGGACCAGGCGGGGATGAAAACAGGGACGAGAACGGTGATGGGGACGGGGACGAAGATGGGGGTGGGGGTGGGGACGAGGGAGTACGCGCTACGGGACGGGACGGAAACGAGGATGAGTACGAGAGCGTGCAACAGTGCAGGTCTCTATGGCAGACAAGATGAACACCAAAGGTGAGGAGGATGCAAGAAGACTGATAGCTTCAAGCCAGTAGGGGAAGAAATTCTGTAAAAAAAAACTGATGTTGTCCAACGAGTCTTGGTCAGGAGCAGTGCTGCATCCAGTATTGGCAAGAGTATATCGACTGAGGGGGAATAGCTTTCTTCACTCGACTCGACAGATCAGGGATAGCCGTATTGGGTGTTCGAGAGTCCTTGAGATCACAGATGTTAAACCGAAGCATGCTTTGCATACATCCAACCAATGCTTTCCCAAGATGCACAGAATGATGAGTGTCGATGATGATATGAAAGGAGGAACTCCGTGCTTCATCCAACAAGAAGTCACGGAAGGGTGAATGAAGTGGTCGAATGGGCTTCTCTTCATCATGCACCCCATCTAGCAGTGATCCCACAGGCTTGACTATCTCCCGAATATTGAAGTCTTCATCAAACCCGAGCAGTGCAGAAAGGGACATCAACGATAATGGCTCTTGCAGTGCTAGTATGATGGCCATCACATCCCGAAATGATTGTCGAGCTTCACTGAGCATAAACAGTTGGCCTAGAATGGTTTGGTATATTGCATCTAGAGGCCGGATCATGGTACCCCCAGTGTGTTCTAGAAGCATCTTCATCCGCTTCGAAGGGCTGACTCCAACAGCACCCTCTCCTTGGACAAATCCGCACGCAGTCGAAGCCCATTGAAAGAGATGCTGAGAATGGTGGACAAGTAATCGAGACCACTCTTGCTTAGGCCACCTAGCCTCGAGCTCAGTGTACCGATTAAGTGAATGGCGGATAAACTTCCTGATGAGTCCTCGTCTACTTCGTCCTCCGAGATGTCTCCCATTTGCTTATGGACGAAATGTGAACCACTTGCAAACGCATCCAGGATGTCACTCTCGGGTCGAGAGGTGATCAGGAAGCGAAGGTTGGCTGAGAGGGTGTTGTCGGAAATTTGCTTAGAGATGGCTTTCAGCAGCTGCCCGCGATCGGTTCGGCCGCCGCTTTCGTCGAGGGCGTCAATAATAATCACCAATGGTCCGAGAGGGTCAAGACGCTCGATAGGTTCGATGATGAGCCGCTCGATCTGCTCCTCCGGTGAGATAGACGTGCGAAGCGCTCGATTGTCCCTTACGATGCCCCAAAGAGCACGTGAGTACTGAGGATCATGAAGATTCCGGGGATTCCGCCTCGCGACGTCAGCACTGGAGAAGCAATACGACGAGCCTAGTCGCTCTAGCCCGTCATACAGCCTTGCGATCGAATGAGCTACCGCAGACTTGCCCGATCCAGCCATACCAGTGAGCAAGCAGACACGTGGCGAATCCTTGTCAGGGTTGTTGAGAATTTCGCAGATGTTCTGCAGTAAGTAAGGATTCGCGTGTCCCAGGAAGGCATCCTTTTTCCCGTACATAACGAGCACCATCCGCATATGCCATGTCGCTCAGCCCCATGAATTCTGCTATATTCCGAGTCCGTTAGAAGCCATGCATAGTTCGAAATGATTGGACCTACCCATACGCTCCAAGGTATTCATCATACGGAAGACTGTGATGCCCATTTGCACAGCCACACCCTCCAGGAATGCGGTCTTGAGTTCTCTCAACTTGGTCTCTTTTTCCTGTATCTTTGCATCTATATCAGAGAGCGTGTATTTCATCGTCCGAATCCCTGCATATCGAGATAAGAAGCGACAAAAATCGTGGGTTCGACGACAACTAACAAAAGTGCTTTTGCTTGGCGTATGCGGTGATAAAGAACGCGCACTCTGTTACTTGCTGTGATAGAAACTTGATGGTCTTGATGTTCGCCTTGATAGCCTTCAATGGTTCGGCGTCGTTGACGAAACTGGAAACGTCCGTGATGGTGGTCGCCAGGTGAATGATCTGCTCGTCGCGGTTCTTCTGGTCCACCAATACCTGAGTGTAGCACGACGAGCGTTTAACCAACAGCAAAATAGTACAGTAAGAGACGCACTTTGCTCCCAGCGGATATAACAGACCAAGCAAGCGACGCGTACGGGTGAATCTGTCTCGCCATGAGATTACACGGCGTCGAGACTGAACAACAAAATACCTCTGCAATCCCGGCCACGATTTTGTTGAAAAGTCCGGTCCTCTCCAAGAGGACTCCCCACACATTATCGATCGTCTGTACCGCGGTCACGATGTTTAGTTCAGCGTCAACCGCTGAGCTTACTATGCCAATGGCTGCTGGTGTGTGAAGTGCCTTGACCGGTTCGATAGCCTCGGGGACGGCGTCCACAGCTTGGGGTTCGTCTGTAGCAGTGTCCCCGGGTGCGTCACCAGCCACGAAAAACTTGATCGTAATCCTGGAAAGAGCGGAGGCACCGGAAGCAACCTCTGGGTTTCTAAGAGAACCTTCAAATACTGATGGGAGAGATCGCATCAGTAGATTGCAACGACATAGAATGACATCGTACCGTTTCCCGCAGTGCGTTTTCCCAGAATGTTGCCGATCGTATCAAAGAGAGATCCGACCAGTTCGTCTTTTCCATTGCCGTGCTGTTGGAAAACCTTGACGACGAGCTCTGAACCATCGTCACCATCACTGAGAGAATTCAGTTTTATCATTGGCGTAGAACGGAGAGTGTTCACTTACAGAGATAAAGTTTCGTTCCAAGTGGCCCGATTCTTCTTCTCCTTTGCCTTCTTCGCCGTCAGGCGGAGTGCACGACGCGTATAATTGCATGTGCGTAGCGTGGTCGCTGCACGCCGACAGCGGTGATGAGGATGGGTCGAGGTGGAAGGGGCGGAGGCGGAGGCGGAGGCGGAGATGAGGACGAGGGAGTGAAACGAGAGGACGAGATGGGGATGGGGATGGGGCTGGGGCTAGGGACCAGGCGGGGATGAAAGCAGATACATACGAGAACGGTGATCCGGACGGGGACGAAGATGAGGATGGTGGCGGGGACGAGAGGGTGTGCAGCGGCGATTATGTCATCGCTGTCACGGTTGCGCCGCGCGCCGGTAAGGGCGAAAGCAAGGATGGGGCCGCGGCGGGGACTTGGACAGAGGGGGAACGAGGCTGAGCGAGTGCACACCGCGCACAATTTCATTTGCAAGAAACAAGGTATATTGTGGGATTCACGCCGGACGGGACACTCCAGAGAGCAGCTCTCACTAATACTACAACGTCTAACGACTTTGATTGTTTCGAACAATGAAACGAATAGACAATGCTACTCAAACACGGGACGATGCAAGGATAACAAGTGAACAACGTCGATAGCTTGAATCGCGAAGCCCTTCGCGCTGAAAGATAACGCAGCGGAACGACCGTATAGTACAGGGAACAATACTGGGCCCCCATCCTCAAGGCAGCTATGCAACCAATTATATATATATATATATAGCAGGGTGAGAGAGAGGAGGAAAAGATCATGAAGGCACGAGGGGAAAAAGGGGGGGAGTAGGCTGCGCGTGACGAAGAGAAAGAATGCAACGTGATCTGCAATGACACACCTGATGCAAGGAGCGCACGGATATGGTAATCTCCATCATAGCAGACTCGTAAAAATCATTTTGTGGTAGGTTCTGTTCCCGACGACCTGATCCTCGATGGGGCCGAAAGAACCAATCTTGTAGGTGATGTCGTTTGCAACGACCACCAACTTGCGACCATCAGGGCATTCAGGCGTTCTGAGTGTGAACATGTGAACACCCAGGCAACCATTCCGAATGTGTTGTTACCTGCGGCACGCACCACTTCCGCGAGTTGATCATGCTCGTCGAGCACGAGCTCTTTTGCCTCGAGTAGCTTCTTCGGGAGAATAAGGGAAGAGTCAAAAGTTCGGGCCTTGATCCAGACGTTGTTAAGAGCTTTCGCGAATAGTTCGGGGAAGTCGTAAACATAAGTGGTGCCAATGAGGTGAGCTTGATAACGCTTGGGCTGTAAGGACTCTTTGG
>JBBPOL010000090.1:0-21815 GCA_038091435.1 Leccinum variabile | reverse complement strand
TCCAGGCACGGCCTTCTCGTGGTAGACGCAGGCGGTGGTACCTCTTACGCAGTGCGGGGCACGAATCCGCTCGTCATCGAGGAAGTCGCACTGTTCGTTTCTCTCTCTGAAGCGTCATCTATCTTTCTAAATCAGGCTTGATAGGTATATTTGCAGGATCGTTGTTCGTCAGTCGGAGGGCGAGAGAGTTCTTAGCAGGTATGGCTCATGCAGTGTTACTAATCCTCGACGAGCCTCATAAAAACTCAAGAACTTCAGATATGGAACTGCCGATTCAATAGAACCCATCACCAAACGATTCGACGAGACCACTAAACGATTGTTCCGCGACAAGAATGGGGAACAACGGGTCCCCTTTGGTTCCCCGCTCGACAAGGACCTCTCTGTAGGTATACGCGGCGGATTTCTCAAGCTTACCGGGTAGGTTTCTTTCCCCCCTCTCTGGCTTCTCAGCTCACAAACCCCCAGTACGGAGCGGACGGAGCCCTTGGCTTTTACTGTGATCACCACGTCTCGGCTAGAGTGTCAAAGTTCATGTATTGCGTGGAATACCTGCGTGAGTTTGATCCTAATGATCCCGAACACGTTTCTCGAAAGGAGAGACTCTGCGAGCTCCCTTCAGGGCCAAAACTTCCCCCTGACGCGTTTGATTACATTCTCGCAAGGGTACGGCCTTCCATTCTGTCCCCTCTTCCGTCCTCCTATTCATAATCGTCCGCCGCCACAGGGCACGAAAGTGAAGGAATCGACCGTCTTCACACGCAAATATTGCACCGAATGACAAACGTATCCACGTCCACCCTGTCTGTGTTTGAGGTGAAGATATGGTGTTATCGCGGCGGCGATACGATCCCTCCATGGATCCTTCAGCTTCATGGTGAGAATCTTGATGAATGACGTTTACAGCTAACGTCACCTTTTTTAGAGGAATCTTCCACCCTCTGTGTTGTCCGCGTGGATCTCTCGCCGCTGAACGGCAGCGCCGAGCCCAAGTCAGGTCGGAACGGCAAGAGGTACTGGACCATCGTCTTCAGCGTCGAGATCCATTTCGGCCTTACAGAGTTCAAGGCACGGATCAAATGGAACGACAACGTTCGTGTTCACTCTGTTCGACGACGCCGCATTTTTAATTGATCGTTTCATTTCATCACAGGGCGTGACCAAGTAGTGAGCCCCCCACGTTCCACGCCACCGTTTCCCATTGTACTGACCCTCTCTTCTTCTCAACAGAGGTCCTGCGTCCATCGTGTACAGTGAAAGTGGTCACCTGCCGACGAAGACGAACCCGATACCTACTCCGAAGACGACTTTGGCCCCTCTCGCTCCGTGTCGCGAACCCCGTCCCGCCCAACATCAGTTGCACCCTCCCGCACGCATTCTCAGGACTCTGTCTGCTCCGGGGCGAAGATTCCGCAGGGTCAAGGGTCTTCCTCAGGTCGACTCGATGCGGTGTTCATGGACGCAGTCAGCCACAGTCGATCCATATCCTCGTCCCAGCAATCGGTATCCCATTCTCGATCGCAGCCATCACCAGTCTCAGGTGTAGTCGCCTCGGGCACCGCAGCGGCAGCCACAACCGCCGCCACCGGCCCAGGCGCACGCACACTCGCACTCGCAGCACTTGCATGGCCATCAACAGTCTATACACTCGGAGCACATCACGCGAGAGTACGAGCGCGAACGCACCGTCTCGAGTTCTACCTCGCGCGTCTCCTCATTCACGACGCACGTCGAGCGCGACCGCAAGGTCTCTTCGGCGTCCAAGCTCTCTAGTTCGCATGCGTCGCAGTCCCGGGAGTCGGAGAGGGAGAGACGAGCGAAACGAGGCGGCTGACAGGGAGAGAGCGGCAATGGAGAGGGATCGGGATCGGGCTGAGAAAGAGTGGGTGGTGGCTGAGAGAGAGAGGCTCGAGAGGGAAAGAATTGAGCGCGAGAAGGTTGAGAGGGAAAGGATCGAAAGGGAGCGAATCGAACGAATCGAACGGGAGAGGATCCAGAGAGAAGCTGTGGAGGGCTGAGAGAGAGAGGGTTGAGTGGGAGAAGGCTGAGTGGGAAAGGTCTGAGCGGGAACAGGCCGAGCGGGAGAGCATCGCGGCTGAAGAGGCGTCAGTGGTAGCAGCCGCTGCCACTGCTCCCCCTCCACCACAAAAGGGCAAGAAAGGAAAGAAGAAGGATACGAGCAAGCTGACCTCGCCAATCGACCTCGCCGACACGACGGTTGGCAAAAGTCTAGGACAGCTCGCTAATTAGCTCAACTCTGTCTGGGGGTCGCAGTCCAATGCCGCCACCCCCGCTGCGTCTCCTTTCCCGTCTACAACGCGATCAGTGGGCCCTACAACGCCCCCGGACCGAATTCCCGGAGCCAGCCAAGCCCGAATCGACCACGACAGCGTTGGGCGAGGCTCAGAGCGCATTCTTTTCGGAGACGATCGAGGAGGTGAAGGAGACGGTGGAACTGGCCGTCAACGTGATCCACGTGCAAGGGGACGTCGTGCAACCAGAAGACCCAGCACCGGGACACACGCCGCGGACACGGTCCCGCCCGAGCAACTGGTGTCCGAGGTTGTGACCACTGAGACGAGCGTCACGACGGAAGTGTTACAGAAGGTGGAGATGGAACAGAAACTCGAGTCGTCCGAGATGCAACAGACATCCGAGAGTCTACATCGTTCAGCAAAAAAGTAGTACTAGGTGGTATACAACGGTTCGATGCGTAACAAAAGCATCACCTTTTCATCGCCGAAAACAAGGCGCTGAGATCAACCCAGCGTCGACCACACTTATACTTGTTGACCGTACCCTTCATCTGCGCTAAAAAGTCCACGTTATTTCCTCCGAGAGCGTGAACTTCCTCTACAGATTATCCCGTCAGCCCCAGCCCATCAAAAGAAAACAGCGAAAGAACGCGTACCGCGATTTGCAGTGGTCGCCGCCTTCTCGGCCTTGGCCCAATCAAACGGAATATCAAAGAAACACAGCTGGTGGTACAGCTCGGCGTCCGAGTACTCGAATTGAGTGGTCCCGCGGCAATTCGCTCGCACACAACGCCGTCCATACACGCCCATCGAATGCGTCTGGTGCCCACACGTCGCGGCGTCGCAGACTGTCCACCCTTCGTAATACTTCCCAATACATGCGCGTATTTGGACCTCGAGTTGTGCCTGCAGACTCGCTTGCCTGAGTGGATGATGGCATGCTGGACAAATAGGGCCGGAGGATTGTAGAATCGAGGACTATGTATGCGTATGCGCGGGTACTGTCAGGTTGTCTGATGATAGGGAATTTCAATGTAACTCACCTCGCGTTCCCATATAGGCGAGAAAGCCATTTGTCCTTGGCATTTCCGACACCGAACAAGGAAAGGTTCCGAGTTTCGGAAGCGTTCTGCATCGGAGACTTGGGAGTCGAGCGCGGCCAGTGCATTTCCTGCCTCGGATCCTACAGAGACCTTGTAGCGGTTGGGGTCGAGTCCTTCACGCTACGCTCAGCGCGAGAGATCTTCGCGAACTGCATGGCCACTCACCGAGGCATTCAGCCAACCGCGCCCTGTCAGTGCCCTCGATCGGATCGCACAACCGTTCGATAGGTGGTAATACCTGGTGTGCCAGGTAATGCTCGTAGTCGGTACTGAACTCCTTGGGTGTCGCCTTCTTCAGCTCGTCAGGGTGCTTTGCACGGTCCGCTTGAGCGCTCTTGCCCGCATCCTCGCCGGGAGATATGCAAAAGATGTATGAGATGACGTCTCCCACGCGTGCGCTTCCACCCCTTGCTTTCATGCGCAAGGCAACCTGGACGTGTGGCTGACTCTTCGCGTCAGGGTAGTCCTCTGGATTTTTACCTAGTCGCTATAGAATGATATTCATCAGCATCGTCAAAGAAAAGCTAGATAAAGCTCACCTTGAAAATGATGAAATCGTCCACCTTGATCTTGCCAGATCGCACGTTAGACCCTATGTTAGCGAGATACTCGTGTATATTTTCAACGACAATCTCCGTCGCTTCCCCAGACAAGATTTGATCTAGGACATATCTGTTGAGCCGTATCCAGTCAAAACGCATGCGGCAGACGGAGTACGGAGACCACGTACTGAGAGACATTCTTTGACAGTGCGCAATATTCTCGACGCTTCATGTCCAGGCCTTTGACCTCTATGCAAGTCCGCGACCCATCTTCGATCTTGAGGGCCGCGTATTTTTTCTTCTGGAGGAGTAACAGTCGAGCAAACACGCCGTCCAAGTCGATCTCGAGAAGCTTGTACCGATCGTTGACCGCTTTCTTGAAGTCGGCCGAAATCTTCAAGGCCTCCGACAGTTCGGTGACGTTGGAGTTGACGAACACCGAGTCGGTGTCTCCGTAGACGACCTAAACAGGAAAACGTGATCAACGATGGCTCTGACGGGAAGTATGGAATCATTCCTCACGTCTAGTTGCAAGCTCTCAGCCAATTCGCGAGTGTGCGTCAAGATCTCTCGTCCTTTGAACGTCGTCAGGGCCGCGAGTGGACGAGCGTAGAACCTGGAATATTCGAAACCGAGACAGCCGTACATACTGTTGGCCGTGAGTTTGAGCGCCTGTTGCTTGATGTCGTACTGAGTTATGCCCCAACCATTGTGAGTCCTCAGATTCGCATACACAATGATTGACTTACCTGAAGTAGCTTTGCATGGGTGATCGAGCGGTCCTTCATCAAGGATTTGACTTGTCTGCGGCGCTGCACGAGCGTTGCGATGAGGCGAGGTAAGACGCCTTGGGGCACCTCGGGGCTCGGAGGCTCTGGGATCTTGTCTTCTTCCTCCTTTGGACACATCAAAAACCGAAACCGAAGGGGGGCGATAATACATACGTCTAGTGACCGTTCCACGGTGGTAAAATCGATGTTATACTCTTGAATGATGCTCGGATAGAGCGAGTTGAAATCCATGACCAGAATAAACTTGTCCCACAAGCCACGCTTGGGTTCAAACACCAAACCACCCTTGTACTTGTCTCGTTTGGCCTTGCCGGTCTTGGTCCCGCCGCGCTCACCGTCTGCGTCGTCGGCTTCAGGCTCAGCCTTGGGTGCTTTCTTGCCAAAGGTCTTGTCAGGACAGATATACTTGAGCTTATGGAACTCGTGAAGCAGAATGTATTCATTTCGCTCCGCACGTCCGCCGTTCAGGGTCTTGTTCCTAGAGAAATCACGTCGATAGTTAGGCTTCGAGAGTGATAACAACGCGGTAAAGACTCACCAAGCGTTCCCAGCAAGATTTGTCAACTGTCTCGTCAATGGTAGGATCTGCACCTTAGATGCAATGGCCATCTGATAATGGGCATCGAGTTCGCAGTGTCGCGCGAACGTCATCAACATATCCGGCGAGGAAACACTTCCGTCGAAGTATGCCGCAGTGTCGTCCGGGTCGATGTCCTGTCGTTCCGACTTGAGATGGGATCTACACATTTCACTGAGAGACCATGTCGTGGATGAAATCATACTCTATGCGCAAACAATTGGCAAAAAGTCGTATGTGAAGTCAACGATGACGTACCTTTGCACCGTCACTAGCAAGGTCGCACAACAGCCTGCCAGATAGGAACTTCATATTGGTCCCTTGTCTTCCGATTGGAAGCCATTTCGCTCTCCGGAACCGTCCAAAGCGAGACCAGTGTTCCGTTCTCAGGTCTTTCATTCGTCCCAAAAGTACGTCAAGGGAAATGCCTAGGAAATCGTGGCCCACCAAAACATCGGGGTCCGCTTTGAACAACGCGGCTAAAGGGAGAGACCATGAGAACTGTTCTGACATTTACGAGGAACCGACTACTTACCAAGAAGGCTGTTGAGAAGCACACGCTCATTCGCCATGGGTGATATGATACCCTTCCCGTTGACTTTGGCCCGGGTCTCAAAGTTGGCGGGGAATCTATCCAGTGGACGTACGAATGTGTGTACAGAACAAGGCAATTGCTCCGGAGGAGTCGGATCGTCCAACTGTACTGTGGACTAAAATCAGCATGTTTTAAAAATATACCATAGACCAAGAGTTACCATCACGCCATACGCGTGCAGAAGCACAAACTACTTCGCGCTTATTTTCCTTGTGGTTCACCACCGTACGTATAGCTAAACTCATGATGGTCAGGGGAGGTGGTTCCGGAGCACTGTCCACGATCGGGGTGACATCCTTTGGATCAGAGACACTGGCTTCAAGCTTACACCAAGAGATCTGGCAAGTTCTAAGTTAGCGACGAATGGAGCAGGCCCTGTGACTACCTACGCCTTGGTGTTCCACAGTGGCATTTTTTATTGTCAGCCAACAAGGTCCCATGATCTTGCGCTTTAGAACGAATAGCTCGAAGATGCTCGTGTTAGTACCAAAGATCTTGTAGATATTTGGTGAACAAGCATCCATGGGGATCTGTGGCTCTGTACGATGATTAGTCTTACGCCCCAATGCATTGGTTTATCACTCACCTTCATACGAGTACAAGACTTTCATCCATTCCGTTTCCTTTGGAACGTCTTTATAGTCGAAGGCATACTTGCGTGTAACCCAACGAGCCTTCCAGCCCTTTATTTTTAGTTCTCGGCGTATCCTCTCAAAGTCGCTGTACACATCCCCCTTCTCCGGTACGATGTCCGTCTCCACTATCTCCACTTGGCCTTCTTCGGTCTCTTCCTGGACGACACGGAGCTGTCGAGGTAGCACGAATAGATTACGCTGGATTCCATGGATGGTAAGGCATGCAGATGTCCAAGCACCGGAAGTCTTGTCTTTAACTTTGCCTATGAGATAGAGTTTACCGCTGTGTTCCAGATAGTCCAACCAAAACATGCGCAGACTACCGTCCTCCTCAAGTGCATTGACGGATGTCTTGTTGGAGGAGGACGCAGACTTGGACCCCAGGGTGTCGTCAGGAACCACAGTGAGAGAGTCATACACAGAAAGCCACGATGGAGCGGCAAACTCGTCCGTTTTTGGCGTCTTCGTGGCATCATGAACAGGTTTAGAATCGGCTTTGACTGTAGGTAATTCCTTCTTGACGGGAACAGTAGGTTTGACGTCGATGTCGTCGACATCCATGAAGTCGTTCATATCGATGTCCGAAAAGTCCATGGACGCGTCTAATATATCCTCGGAACCGCTGTGAACCTCCAACTTGCCCATGCGTTCGACAGCGGGCGTCACCACCGATGAGGCGTTGGCTATACGCGCCTTTTTTTTCGGGCTTATCATTGACGTGTAATCTTCGAAATCGCTTGACGGCAGGTTAGATGAAGGACCATCATCAGCGGCTCCATCTGAAGAGTAGGCATCGGTGGTCTTCCGGTAGGGAACTGGCGAAGAGGAACGATCCTGCACGAGGTCATCATGGTCCGAGATGGGTGAAGGCTTTCGTTTCCTCGAGCGCACAGGTACCGGGATGGGCGCCGCGTCAATGCCTCCCAATAGATTAGCCATGAAATCTTCTTCTTGCTCCGCCGATATGGTAGGACGGTACGCGCTTATGGATGGTTTTGGGACTGGCGGAGGTGCCTTGGACTTGCCCTTTGCTTTCGCGGATGCTCCATTGACCTTTTTCTTGGCTGTTCGGCAGTCCAGGACGGGGATAAGACCAGAAATCAAAAAGGATACGTACAACTCTTGCGACTGCGCATCCCCTCTTCCTCATCGTCCTCCCCGTCAGCATCATCAGCCTGACCTGTCCAATCATCCATGCCATTGTCCATGTATCCGGCGACGCCGTCATCCACGACAAAGTCATCCTTTTGAAGTCTTCCCTTGACGATGGTCTTGTACTGTTCCTCGGTGACCTCGTCGTACAACGCGACGTCGTTCTCGGGCTGATTGACGCGTCAATCCACGATCGAGCGCGCGAGATGGACAATTCGCACCTTCCATTTCCTTGGCCCGCCCTCCCGAGCGCGTTTATACTCTGCAAGCTTGTCGACGCCGCCTTTTGCTCGTCGTGATCGGTCTGCCATCGTCGTCGTCGTCGTTCGATTATTCGCCACAAGCGCGTGCTGTTATTTGAGCTCCGATGTTCGCGGAGACCGTAACTGCTCGGCACCAGTTCTCGCAGCAAAAACGCGTCACTGAAAAATGTTGCAGTCTGCGAGGTTTCTCCGTCCGGGATGGCGCTCGCTCCTCTCGAGACCGTCGCATCCAGTGCACGCACACAGACGACTCGGGGCTCTTCGTGCCAATTCTTCTGCTCCAAGGCTTGCAGAACAATTGAAGTCACCTGTCACGCCAGAGACCTCAGATCAGAAGATCCAGCTTGACTCTTCAGCTGAGCCCCGTCTAGCCATCGCATTCACATGTACGGCCGAAGAGTGTAACCACCGCTCAGCACACACGTTCACCAAACGTGCGTATGAGCGCGGCATCGTTCTTATCCAATGCCCGAGTTGCAAGAACCGGTAAGACTGCAATGCGTTCTGTTTCCTCTGATTGGTGCTGAATCCGTGTTTGAACAGGCATTTGATCGCCGACAATCTTGGCTGGTTCAAAGATGATACCCAAGACGGCAAACTGAGAAACATTGAGGATATTTTGCGCGTTCGAGGCGAACGTGTTCAGAGAGGTGTCATAGAAGTTTCCGATAGTTGATCCTAGTGAGTTTATCCAATACTATAGGACTCAAGCTCTGACCAGATATATCTCATAGTATTCTACTCATAGCCTAGACCGTGTACGATACCCATGTTGCTAATTTAATCAGTCTCCGCGAACGCAGTCCATTGTCTTTTCCCTCTAAGACACCACGACTGAGGCCAATGGCGGCAACGACAATATTTGCGCTTCGTAACCTCGTTAATCAATTTGGGTTCCTGCAGCTGATAACTTCGTAGTTAATCTCATATTAAGATACTAATGGGCCCATGCTAGACTCGCAACTAAGCTGAAGATCGACGTCTACCAACTATCGTACAGTACAACAACACATACAATCCAATCCTAATGAAAAACACACCAAATGCAACAGAATCCTAGCGTACAAGCGAATTCCCCCCTCCCAAAAACAAAACAAACCGAGCAAACGACACAACGAATTTCGTAAAGTAAAAAAAGTCGGTGACAATGTTAAAGTCCAGGATCCTAAAAGCTAAAAAATCATTTTATAATATAAATTTCAGACACAAAGAGGTCGCTTCACCGCCGCCCTTTTGCACGGTTCCGCAATACTCGCCATAGTTTCCATTCCGGAGGTCGGCAGAGCAAACTGGAAAGGCTGTGGTTGCTGCAGGATACAGCCAGATTGCAAGTGAGGAACGAGGATCTTGACTCTGCGTTTTCCCTCCAAAGCAGTCAACGATTGGTGCCGTGCACGGTTTTCCGCCATACCACCTGCATTCCTTGGCTTGGAGAACGAAATCTCCACTGCACGACGAGGGCCCGTCGTCTCGACCGCCGAAATCGCCGCGTCGTACACCCAAACGCTCGTCGACATCGGACCGCATACAGACTTCCTCCGACCGATACACCTCTTCTTCAACGCACGACTGGTCTCCGACTTCGAGGGCACCGCGGGTATCGCGAGCGAACACGACCGCCTCTTCGTCGTCGGCGCATTGGACTTGGACGAAACACCGAGCGCAGCACGGATCCCACTCCTCTTCTCTGCTCTCTTCTCCTTCATTCCCTCCTCCCTAGCAGCGTTCAGATCCCTCTCCGCCAGGGGCTTGAATTGTGACTTGGACGTCTCCAGCGCACTCTTGACCTTTGCCGCCCATTCGTCCAGCTTGTAGAGCTTGTGGAGCATGAGCTTGAACGTGAACGGGAAGCCTTGACCGAGCGGGAACGTCCGGTTCTCGGCCGTGAATGGAGTAGATGGGGAAGGCGCGCCAGCGAGGCTTGCATGGCGGGGGACAGGTGTGGAGGGGGATTGTGCACGTCGGGCGTGCTCTTCGTCGCGTAGGGTGCGCAGGGAGAGGACCGTGGACAGATTCTTGAGCATGGGGGCGAATTCTGCGGGGACTCCTGCGATGTCGTCCGCAGAGATGAGTTCGCTGGCGTCCCCGGTGAGAGCCCGAGTGCGTCGCGTCGCGACGCGTTCGAATAAACCAAAGAGACGGGCAAACTCGGCCGTCTTGGTGTTAGCTTGAGTGACGGAGGTGAACGACATATTATTGGTTGATTAATTTAGAGATAACTTGAAGAGCGGGAGCGGATTGGATGGGGATGGTGCCGATGGTGGAGGCAAGGTGACTTGCTCTTCGAGGGGGATGGCCGCAGCTGCCAGGGTTGCAAAGGGGGGGCGTGAAGAACCCATGCCATACTTATATCGATGTCTTGTGGTCTTTTCACAATGGTGTGGACACGGTTGCTGCCCAGTGGCTCATAATCTCACTTTACTTATTGTTCCTCCACAGCAGTCCACACTTCGGCACGCGAATATCACTAAATACGTAATTACCTCAAGACTTATTCGAGTCGGAGCCGGGCCGAGTGTGACGGGAACTAACAGCGCCCCGTGGTACCGACTCTGTTGTATGAACAACGAACTCGACAGCATTGTGCTGCTGTATTTCGAGTCACGTCGCCACCAAACTTTTACCGGATCATCACCAATATTGATGACATTCCTGCCATACCGTACGTCACCTATCACAAAGTCGCAATGGGATAAGCGAAAGGAGAAGCGGATACTATACAGCGTGGCCCGAGGACAACAGAACCCAACGAACTATGTACTGGCCTCCGCGCCGGGCGATTCTGCTTTGTCCGGGTGGCGCCGACTAGTACTACCAGGGTCGCCTTCTTACGCGCACTCTCCCGCCGCTACGAAGAATGTATGTCTTGGTCGCCCTTCGCCAGTCTCCGATCCTTTTTTCGTCCTCGGAAGGAATCCTCGACGCGAAAAACGAACTCCAGCTAATCGTTCTTAATGACTTGAGCTTCCGTGCGAGCGCCAAACTTGCTTCAAGCTCGCGTGTACGCACGTCGGTGGCAGAAATCACGGTCGAGCAGATCGGACACATCTCGGGACCATGAGGAAATGGCAGCACCTCGTCAAACGTGACTCCTGGACTATTCGTGTCTTCTTCGTCTTCCCTGTAAGATATATGCTCGGAGTGCGCAGCGCTTGGGGATTCGGATTGACTTAGAACCGTTCCCGAGCGTGCCAGGTCGCGATTCTGATCGAAGGTAGCGTGAATGAGGCGCAGGTGACTTCTTGGACTATCGTAATGATCGATATGGTTCTCGAGCATTTCCGCGTTCGAGAGAAATATTCCAAGATGAAGGTCGGTCAACTTGGTAAGTGGTTTCAACGCTTTCGCGAATGAGCTCTGCGAGAGTGATCTGATAATCAAAGAGTAGCGCGCAGAAAGACGTACTGTCAACGATTCCACCGTAGGAAAATGGTCAGGGATGGGGGAGTGGATGACAGTCGAAGAACTATCTTCGAAGCAAGCCCAGCAACAAGACACATCTAGGTGCTCGGAACAACTGAGATGAAGGGATATCAATCCTGTAAAAGCCTCGGCCACCACGTTCAAGAGCGACGCATCGATGCGCCATAAATCGGTGAGCGTCAGCGAGGTGAGGTGAGTCATCGGTGAGTCCATCATAGAGATGACGAATATCTGTTCTAATCGAATCTTCTGCGTTGATCGCGCCTCTGCTGCGAAAGAAATCTGGAGGGCCTGCAAGCTACGCATAAGACTTGGATTCCAAGGCGCCTTTGCAAGATCTCCGGATCGTGCAGTTAAACTCCTGGATGACACAAGCTAACGAGTGGTCGTCCATAGCATATATGCATTCTGCTTACTTGGTCCAGTGGAACCCTACGCATTTCCAAGAGGAATTACTTCGCGACAACATGGATATATGCATCCTCAAGAGGGACCTAAGCTGCTTCGCGGAACATATCCTCAAAGAGGTCATGTATCTCCGCACGGCGATCGTCCGAAACTGGGAGCTAGCTGCTGAAAAGGCTTTGAGAGCACGGAATGAGCCATATCGTTGATGGAAAAGCTCTATGATGTATTCGATTAGCTCTGTGGGGAGAGTATGCCGTTTCAAGACGAATTGGGGTTCCTCTGTGGGTGGAGAAGTGAATCTATGCGACGTAGGAGAAGAAGGAAAGAAGTCGAATACGCTCGAGTCATCTGAGAAGAGATCCATAAAGAAAGAAAGAAAGAAAGAAATTCAAAGAAACGCGATCTTTTATATCTTATGACTCATCACGTGTTTCAGAAATCTTAGATCACGTGGTTTTCTATTGATTAACGTTAGAAAGAGTGTCGAAGACGTTTGACAAGTGACACTAACGGATGAGTGGCCCAAACCAAGGTGGGGGCGCGAAACACAAGACACCGAGTCCGCTGCACGCTCTTCAGCTTCGCGCCTTCCTTAGCGCAGCAGAGGATGTCGAGGCGGACTCCGACACTATCGAGGACCTCTTGGACGGACTTAGCGAGGACGTTTGCACCGAAATGACCGACTTTGACAGTGATTCGGAAGCCTCAGATACGGAGGACCTTTCTCTCATTGTACAAGCACAATCTACTTCTTCTGCAGTAGTTGGTACCGCAAGCCCTGTGGACGACGATCTTGACACTGCCGAGATCCGCGAATTGGAAGACGAAGGTAGGTAAAGGCAACGATTTCCGGACGGGGTTACCCTCCGCTGTTACTACCCTCGGTGGCGCGTCATATAAATGCTCACAGTGGTTGCACACAGCCGTGCAGGCCTGGACTAAGGACGAAATCCGGAAGATGATGCATCATCTCAAGGAACGCGGTATGTCATCTGTCAAACAACATTTTAGGTCCATGACTCACCGCTATCAGGAATGAGCTCATTCATTCGGGAATATGTCATGGCTCAAAAAACATCTATCGTTAAACTGTTGTTTGCATTTGGCATTAGTTTGGTATGTCGTATCATTCTTCTTCTCTTCGTATTCGAACACCATACACAGTGTCCAGAACTCAGAAATAAGCGCCACAAAACACTGTTGTATTTCCTTAGGGTGGCAATGTCAAGGGAGTGAGTTACTTGTTGATCTATTGGTAAAACCCCTCGACTAAGGTCGACCGGCTAGGCTGCATCTAAGAGAAAAGCTTCCGCATTACAATAGCATTTCTGATGCGATTTCTCTTATAGTACGTTCAAGACGCATCATGGTGCTGAGTGGTGCAGGCATTAGTACGCGACTTTCCTCTCACATAGCGCGTATGTCCCTGAGAATCATTAGGCGTCTCTTGTGGAATTCCGGACTTTAGGTCCCGCAACGGCCTTTATGCGACGCTGAAGCAAAAGGGCGAATATGACTTAGATGACCCTCAGCAAATGTTCGTCATCTGCTCTCTGTGGTTAGCCGATTTCTCTAACTTTACTCAGGTTCGATATACACTATTTCAAAGACAATCCCAAAGGTGGATTTGCTGTTTCTTCCTTGAGTCGTTCTAACCATTCCCCTCTTCATAACGCCCGCTTGAACCAGTATTCTAGTGAGTACATGTTTTTGATTGAATGTCGAAGGACATTATTGATGCCTCTCAAGCTCTTTTGCAAGGTAAGACCTGAGTGCCATGTACAATCAAATCCTGACTATGTTGTCGAAGCCAAATATATCCTTCTAATTTTACACCATCCCCCTGTCACCGATTCATCAAACTCCTCGAAGACAAAAACAAGGTACATACTGTTTTCCCCAACGTCAAGTATGATCCTAAACAAATTATACTCTTGGATCATCGTAGCTCCTTCGTGTAAGCACACATTCAATCTAGTTGATTCTAGACGTCCCGTAACCGATATAACTGCACACAGAACTACACGCAAAACATAGACACACTGGAATCTATCGCAGGCATCATGCGCGTATTGCAATGTCACGGCTCCTTCAAGACGGCCTCGTGTCTTCAATGCCGAGTCAAGGTACCAGGCAAGGAAATCGAACGGGAAATCCTCAACCAGCGCGTACCATACTGCAAAGCATGCTTGGAAGTGCACAAGGCTGCGGCAGCTCGAAAGTCAAAACCTACCAGGAAGAGGGGCAAAAAGAGGAACGAATGGGACGACGACAGTGACGAGAGCGACGATTTACCTGTGGGCGTGATGAAGGTATTCTTCCGTGCGTTGTCGTCGGAGAAGCGTTATGATTTTTCTGTCTGATAGCCCGACATCACGTTCTTTGGGGAGAAACTTACGGACGACTTTGACAACGCGCTGTTGGATGACCGAGATAAGGTGGATCTCTTGTTGGTCATCGGCACGTCTCTCAAGGTCTCTCCTGTATCCGAAATCCTGTGTGCGTTTCAGTTGGACCGTTTTGATTCCTTCCTGTCTGCTGACTTGCTCCGAATGTTATAGCACATTTACCGCATTCTGTACCACAGGTCAGTGTACAGTCGAACAAAGTCGATACGTCCACCTCACTCTCGTTAGATCCTCATCAACAAAACACCCGTAAGGCATATTAACCCAGATGTACGTCACACACACAAGTCCCCTCGTTTTCCTTACGGAACTCACGTTGTATGATCATGTTTCAGATTGTCCTTCTAGGTGACGCGGACGAGATCGTGCACCACTTGTGCGAACGTCTGCAATGGGATCTACCTCCTCCTCCGAATCCCAACAGTGGACTCCAAGTGCCTCTGCCTCAGACGAACGGGAAGAGAAGATCTAGCGAAATAATGGGGTGGCACGAGCCCGAGAGGGTCTTAGGAAGGTAAGGTAGCATCGTGCCAGCAACTTTGACAACTTGCTGACACAGAAACAGCCACGTCTGGTTGTTCAGCGGGGCAGAGGGTGGCAAATGGGTGGAGGGTATAAAGGAGAGATACAGCAATGGCACGAGCGGGGCTTCTGGCGAGTCAAAGTATTCAGAGCGTGAAACCAAGAGAGCGAGAGTCAGTTGACACTAGCCGGCGAATGTGATGGACATTAATAGCTATGCATCTCAGACGATTTCCCCCGACTATCCACCCATGTGAATCAAAGGAAAAGAGGTACATCAGGATACGGTTCGCACTACGTGCTAGGGGGTAAGTAAGATGGTATTATCGTCCCTGGCCCTCGAAGAGAACCTCCCCGTTTCCCTGCACAGGTATAGTAATCTTTGCTATTGAGGTCCGACTCTGTTTCGCGGAATGCCGTCCGTTTCTCGGCGGCGCAGTGGGAAAGTCAGGTAAATGTGAAGATGCACCGTTGTAGAACTCTTCGTTGTCGTCTTCCTCCTCCATGAACGCTGGATCATAGCCAGCAGGCACCGTGGTATGCGGGCGCCAATTCCGAATCGAGTTAAAGGTGCCTTGACGTAGATGCGTGGCATACGAGTACAGTAGGAGCGCAAAATATATCTAGCAATGGACCAGGTCAACGACCAACGCCGTCAGAGCCGAAATGCGCCTCACCTTTGCAAACCAAGACAGGACGATCACCGCAGCGGCGACGCCCTTTTCTTCGTGCCAAAGAAGTTTGGCAGCTAGAGCCAACTGCACCTCGGACATGGTATGATTCACCCCCGCAACTTGTCGAATCCCCTCTTGCGCAGCCGAGTTGACCACCAGTCGACCATCATGTGGCGTATACGCCCACCAGACGACGGCGAAAAAGAGCGTCCAAGCGGTCGAAAATATGTGATCGATGAAAAAGAAGTGTGCAAAATAGAGCGTTTGCTTGGCATTTTCCTGGTATGCACAAAAAGTGGGATTTGAATCACACGAGAACGAGTTGGAAAGAAGAGAGACTGACCTCCTTGATTGCATTGAGTCCCCATCCGAGTGCGACTAATCCGAGGAGGGAGTACAGGTATAGGCTAAGCTGAGCGAACGAGCCACCTGCGCCCGTCAAGACTGAAATGAGACCATAAACGCCCGCTGCCTTGTTAAAGAGCTATACAGAGCGGATTGAGCTATGCTCGAAGAGAAGGAGTGCAAACTCACTGCGAAGAGGAGGGCGATGGTGACGCCGGTCTTGAGGTCGAGGACACCAAGAAAAGTGGAGATGGGCCAGAGCCGCCATTCAGGACGAAGCATCAGTTTCATGTGCAGTCATGTACCAAAGGAATGAATTGAACGTTGTAGGAAAACAGACAGGGCGTAGCGGTGACAGGTCAGATGGTGACTAAGCAAAGCATACGCTTAACAAATCTGTCAACACCTTTCCTTTCTGGTTTTTGGTTAACAATGAGTACTTCCGATCGTTACAACCGGCTAATTATTCAGTCTCTACAATGAGTTGGCAAATCTGTCTCATCAAATGATCTCTCTGCAGCCAAGGAATGTGTCACGGTAGTTGAGGATTTCTGCCATGGCGTCATTCAAGGTGTGACATAGCGATCACTACCCGGAAAATCGGAAATCGGCAGGTGATAATCGACACTGACAAAAAACCGGGGTTACCCAAACACCGTCCGACTGTCCACAGGTGCCAGTGAATCAGTCTAAATCGACAGGAAACCAAAAACAAGGCTACGTTTAAACCAGAAAAATCAAGGGCCACCTTCAATCTTGGCAAGAGATTGTTGTAGAGATGGCAAAAACTGACCGTACGCTCTGTGATCGTCATGTGAATGAACCTTTGGGTTATTTTCAAGTGAAAACATTGACATTTTGTAATCCACTGGTAAAATTCTCAATATCCCTTGACGAATATCCTCAAAATGAGAAGACCAAGTACGAATAGCGAAACGCACGTTTAAAGTTTTGAGCGCGCTGGGTGCTTGCCGCTCGGAACTGGTCGGGACGTCGTCGACCTTGATCGCTACGAGTGGACCCATTGATCGGTCGTTATCATTCAGTCCTCTGACCGCCTCGAAGCTGACTGCTGTGAGAATCCCACTGGGTTCACAATATAAGATGTCCCTTTACATAAAGTTGCCTGCTGCTCATCCTTATCTAGGGTATCAAGTGCAGAGTCAAGACGGGAATGAAACGATGAACGAGGACCAGATTGCCTTCGAGAACGGGAAATGCCCCCAACAGCCTGGAGGACACAACACGAGCATGAGATAGTTCCTGCTATCAACATTGCCGATATCAAAAACGCGAGGACGAGCTGACGAACCAAAAGAGTGCGTGACGGTTTCCGCTTGAGCCATGGCGGCGATTCGGATGGGAAGCGACTTGTGATACGGGGCGCAACCTATATGTGGACAGTGATATCGGAGATCAATGCACAACATCAGTACCAGGAAGTCGAGAACCAGGGAGGAGGCATGCGAGCCGCAAGGCCACTGCCGTGCCCCGGTGGGAGGGACAAGGGTTCAAACTTTCAAGGAAAGTTACAGAACGATAGAAGTTCATTCCCGTCACTAAAAGTAAGTTCTAAGAAGCGGCGCGAAGAGACCGCTAACACGAGCGAAAACTATCTTTGAGATTCTAGATTCAACAAGAGATTGGAGAGTAGTACTTACTACTTCAACGAGTGAGTGTTAACGTTGCTGTCGGTCCGAATTTGGAAGTGACTTAGTGACGCGTGTTTGATGAGATCAGCGTCACAAGTTATGAATCGTTCCGATCGAAAGGGTCGCTGGTATAGAACACCTTGAACATGCGGTAAGGAGATGGCCAGACGTATATGAAACACAGCCAACCGCACAAGCTCTCGTACGCCTCGCCGCTTGCACAGTCACCAGGCCAGTGCAGCCTGACCCACTGCCCATTGCTCGCCTTATACGCGTGACTAGTTCGCCAGCATCGGACACCTCCAGGCTCTCGGGGCATCCTGCATGTTGCTCTCGGATGTGCAAACTCCTTGGCCGCATCGTCCAGCTGACAGAATTCATGTACACGCGTCGGAACCAACAGAACGACGGGGACGCCTCCCGCCGTTACCCTTCAGTGCCTGTTTCCCGTCCGTCGCAGGAGGTATGTACTATATCCTTTGGTACAGGCTAAAGTGATGATGTACGATAGACGACGGGCTCTTATGTCACTACGACGTCCAAGTCGTCGGTGTCCGCTCGGGGTGTGGTCTACCCCGCTTCCCATGCCAGTGTTCGAACCGAGAGCCCTCCTAGTCGCACTCAGTCTCCATCCCGGGGGCGAATGGACATTGATAGCGCCGCAGACGTCCGAAGAAGACCAGCTACGTCCTCCAGCAAAGACCAAGGGTCCATGTATTCAAGAGAAGGGGAAGGAGCCAAGATGAGAGACGAGGTACGGACACAAACACACTTGAGGAGAGAATCATGCGATACTCAGCACGGCTTTAACAACCGCAGCTCAGTCCACCGACGAAAGTCGCACGTGGCAAGAAGGCGAACCACGCGAATCCGACCGCATCCTCGTTGGCAGCCATCCAGGACCTTTACGAGACGCAGACAAGGGAGCTCAGTACTCTCCAACACGAACACCGAACCGCGCTCGAGGAAAGGAAGAAATACGCAGATGCTTACGCGACTCTCAAACATCACTATGATGAGCGATCGAAGAAGCTCAGCGTTGTGCGCCACGAACGCCAAGCAGCCCTGGATCAAAGGAACGAGATTAACATCGCCCATGCCACGCTCAAACGGCAGTACGAAGAGCAGACGAAGAAGTTCGACGCCTTGCATTCAGAACACCAGGCATCGACAGAGCAGAAACAGAAAGCGGAGCAGGACTGCGCCGAACTGAAGCAGAAGTATGAGACGCAGAAGAACGAGTACAGCGCTCTGAATACCAAGCATCAGTCGTTGAAGGCGACCCTCGAACAGCTCACGTCGGAACTGCAAGGCGTGCAGCGGTTCGTCGCGACCGCAGACGCCTTCTCGGGCTCAGAGGTGGTTAACACACTACGGAAGCTCAATGAAGAGGTACAACAGAGCACCAGGTCTATGGCCGAGTGGGCGGTCGAAAACTTTACGCTCGAAACGCCGGTTTTAGATGAGGACCAGACGACTGCGCAGATTATCGAGCAGACAAGGGCTTCAGATACACTGGGTGCGAGGTTCATGCAACTCCTACCGTCGAAGAAGCACAAGGAAAACCCTGTCTTCCTGGAGATGGCTTTTCGCGCTTATCTGATATACGAATTGTACTGGATCGCGTCCCCGTGGAGCGTTCGGGAGGAAGAGCAGTCGCACAACGTGTACATCGACGCGATATACCAGAGGATGCGGGAAACAGGTGAGGCTCAGCTCACGGAACACGTTGCAGAACCCCATGTGTACTGACGAACGATAAACACATGGTCACTAGAGGGTCAAGCCATATCAGGGAATTGGCGTGCCCTCACACGCGCGTACACCCTTCCCGCGTTCATAAGCGATCCAGACCTCGCACACACCATCGATATGACGATCGTGGCCGGTTTCTCTGATATCATTTCAGCAGCGGGGTGCACTGCGTCCAAATCCGATGTCACGGCCGCGTTCTGGACCGAGTTTGGAGAGAAGGTGCACCATTTCGTGTCGCTCGCTGGACAGGTTAACAAGATCATCGGTGTCGGGGTGATTTCGGATGACTTTGAGGTGCTGGTGGTCTGGCCTGACACAGCTTTCGACGACAAGATGATGGAGGACTCGTATGACAATGGCGACAGGATTCGAGGGGCAGAGCAGCGTCAGGAGAACGTGCTGTTCGCGACGGAGTTGGGGTTGATGCAGCGCATGAGGGTAGGGTCCGGCGCGGTACAGAAGGGAAAGCCGTCCGAGTTGATCATCATGAAGCCGAAGGTGGCGCTCGTGGGCGCTATAGACGAGTGAACAATTGATCTCTGACCACTTTTGTTGCAGCTTGATTGGATTGTACGGTACTTGTATAGTATTCATGATGGATAGTGTTTCGTAATTCATTGCAGATCATTGACTCGGATCCATGCAATGATAAGCAAGAAATAATGCTGCAGTCGCTACATTAGTCAAAGACCCACAAAGAGAGGCCCAGTACCGACTGCAATCAGAACTTTCGGATGAATTATGCATTGCTGAGATATTGTTTCATTCTCACATCAACCAGATTATGAAGATAGTTTGAATAGAGGAAATACAATAATGATACAACACAATAAAAGAATAATAAATCTACGAACGCTCTCCACGCAACCGCCGTGCAAGAGCAAGATCCTTGGGTTGGATGGTAACACGCTTGGCGTGGATAGCAGCAAGGTTGGTGTCCTCAAACAGCGAGACAAGGTAGGCCTCCGCAGCCTCCTGCAACGCCATCACAGCGGAGGATTGGAAACGCAGATCCGTCTGCAAAACGTCATCAGCATACGAGCCGTCAGAAACATCCATGCCAGACACTGACCTTGAAATCCTGTGCAATTTCACGAACGAGACGTTGGAAGGGCAACTTCCGAATGAGCAACTCCGTCGACTTTTGGTAGCGACGGATTTCACGAAGAGCGACGGTACCGGGACGGAAACGATGGGGCTTCTTCACACCTCCGGTGGTCTGTACAAGCGAGTTGAGTTTAAAGTACACTCGATAAGCCAAGTCAACTCACGTTGGCGGCAGTTTTGCGAGCGGCAGACTTGGCTGCAAGTTGTTTACGCGGGGCCTTGCCTGCAATTCGTTATGTCTCATGTCAACCATAACTAGACCTATGGACTTACCACCAGTGGTCTTGCGAGCGGTTTGCTTAGTGCGGGCCATTTGTTTTACTTGAGTAAATAGGTCACCGGTGGTGGTGTAGTAGTGAGTGTGGTGGGTCCGTGTAACAAACCGACACGCTCATATTTAAATTGTCGCGTCGCGTCACATCACGTGAGGCGCTTGTTTCCACCGATCAACAAATCAACATCCATTTACGGAAATATATTCAACACAGCCACATCTTCGGCCATATATAGTGACACGGAGTCATCAATCTTTCGCCCATACCACGATCCGCGACTACCACCTCACTAAACTTTTTCCCTCATCTACCAATTGAAACATGTCTGGCCGTGGTAAAGGTGGCAAGGTATGTTGGAAAATACTTCGGAATCGCACACTTGTCTGACTAGAGGAACAGGGTCTCGGAAAGGGCGGCGCTAAGCGTCATCGCAAGATTCTTCGTGACAACATCCAGGGTGAGCTTGTTGGTTAAGATGAAGGATGACTTGCGTGCTAACAAAGAACAGGTATCACAAAGCCCGCAATTCGTCGTCTGGCCCGCCGTGGAGGTGTGAAGCGTATCTCCGGATTGATCTATGAAGAAACTCGTGGGGTCTTGAAGATCTTCCTCGAAAATGTCAGTGTTGTCTTCTATGCTACACAAGATCTGCTAACCTTTACAATACAGGTTATCCGCGACTCTGTCACATACACTGAGCATGCCAAGCGCAAGACTGTCACTGCGCTTGATGTCGTATATGCCCTAAAACGCTCAGGGCGTACTCTCTACGGCTTCGGTGCATAGACGCTTTTCATTATTTGGGATATTTATCGTTGTATGACTTAGTGTAATCTACTCCTATTCGCTCTCTACTACTTAGCTACAACCGTCAAGTGAATATTTACTTGTCTGCTGTGAAGGTTTTCTTTGTTCTTCCAGTAATATTTCGGATGCCTTCTCAACTGCTGCTCAGAGGACACCGGTGATGCATCGATGACGGCGTAGACTCGGATTTGCTGGCAGCACAATACATGATCCAACCACAAGTTCGCCCCCTTTGGACATCGCTCCGCGTGCTATGAGGAGAGGGCGGTAGTGACTCGGAGTTGAGAGTGGGCGGGCGAAGTGCAAAGCGCTCTCCGGCCCGGACGGGAGCCCGAGTTGCCGGGTAGAGCTGGTGGGTGGGAACACCTCGCAGGTGCGTGTACCCGAAAGTCGGGATCGCGCGCTCCGGACCCCAGGGGGGTGAGCTGAGAGGAGGCTGAATGGGAAATGGAGACAGGGCGTGGTGGGTGGGTGCGCTGAAACGGGCTCGGACTCGGACGTGGTGGAGGCGACTCGGAGAGAGGAA
>JBBPOL010000089.1:0-21826 GCA_038091435.1 Leccinum variabile | reverse complement strand
CACGAACGTCCTCGGCCCAACTCTTGCGCGAGTGGACCTACCTCCCCGGTGATTCAACACCAGAGTGGTTGGACGGCGTGCTGCGATGGGATGCCACCCACCGCGTGCAAACGCGCGAAGGCCGACGAGCACGACGCCCAGATAACCTGGGCGCGACAGAAGCCTTGACAGGCGACAGCGCGACGACGACCTCCACGGAAAACCAGAGTACACGCTCCGATTACTCGGACGTGGCCCGTCTGACGATGGGACGTGTACTGGAAAGAGCTTGATTTAGACTCCGCTGGTCTTCAAATACCCCGCTGAGATTGCGACAAACATAACCAAACACGCTATAGTCTAAGCCGAAAACGAAAACCACTGTGAAAACAACAACGGTGCTCCGCCTCGAACTCAACCTTGTTCCAATTTAGGGACTTCGTCACGGCCATTTGGGGGTTCCTCCACGATATCGACTGAAGGGAGAGTTGGCTTCGAATTAAGACAGGCTACACGCCGGCAGGGACGCCATTCCAATTCGTCGTCCTCAGATCTAACAGGGATCGTATCAGGGGCGTAAAGTCCCGCCGTAGGAGAATACGAATCGGCCGTGAGTCACTGGGCGTGTTCACTTCAAGATGGCATCTCGGTGGGGGTAGTCAACTTGCAGAGGAATCAGAGGTTTAGTTTTAGTTAGGAAAGCAAGTGCGCGTTGCCCCTCAGCTGAATCCGGGACGAATAAAGTTGCAAAGATTCCGAGCCACCGGGGGCATAATTGGGTAATCGTATTTACTATTTCCCACCTGCTATATACTCGACGTTTATAACACCATGTGAGTAATCTCAAGATCGACGACCTCCTGGAATATTGGGTTTTTGGGATGTTTTGATGTGGTGACAGTCGGGCCTTCAATACAAACTCAACAAAGGTAGCTGTGGCACTTGTACCTGCCTGATACATAAAACTTTGCCCCTGATACGTGCCTAATGTTTGAAATATTGATTCCTGTAGTTACTATTACCTTGTCAAAATTTCATGTGTGAGGCGGGTCAGAGCCACACAATGCTGCCTCTTTGAATTTTTAATGAAAGCCCAACTGCTACTACGCAAAAACATTCCTCAAGCCCAATATTTGAGGGGGGTTGTCGATCTTAGGATTACTAACTTGGTGTTATAAACGTCGAGTACATAGCAAGTGGGAAATAGTAAATACGATTACCCAATTATGCCCCCGGTGGAGCGTCAAAGCGTCCACGTCGGCACGCTCAGTCTTCTTTCCACACACTGCGCGTTCTTCATTGTCCTTCGTGTGGACCTCCCCTAGGATCGGAGGTTGAAGACGTGGGAAAATGCTCCACACGCATCAGTATATCAAGAGGGGCGATCAAACCACCGGCCAGAACACTAACTAACCCAATCTCTTCCAAGAACCACCATGCCCTCCGCAGCTAGCGTTAAAAGGATGAAAGAAGCCCACAAAGCAGCCGTGGCACACGGTCTGAGTAAGGCCGGGCCTTCTGATGAGATTCGCAACCCTGCGAACGACGACCAGACGATCGAAGTAGAAGTCGAAATGGCGGAAGGTAAGTGGGCGCGGCTTGCAGCTTCTGCTTCGACATGGCAGCTAACCCGAAAGCCACAGCAACGGCGATTCCAGAGATCGCAGTGCTACTGGTTCCAGACGTCCAGTACTGCGACTTCTGCAGTCACAAGGCCAAGGTCCTGCGCACATGCAGCAAATGCCGCGCGCTCGTCTGTGAGCAGCCGAAGAAGTGTGCACGCGGCTGCGTGCTTTACCTTTCAGGATCGAGAGCGGACTTTGTCTGTCCACACTGTGCACGGCAGAGTTTGACGAAGCAGGTGAGCAAGCACTACTTTGGAACTTGAATTCCCCTCGCTAATCGTCATTCAAACAGTACGGGTTTTGTGGTTATGGAGGGCGAACGCACTCCAAGATCACATGGCCCCTGGTCTTTCTTCATGCTGCACCGCAAGAGGAGTTCGAAGATTACTTACTTCGCTCCCTGGAAGTCGACCTGCGCATCGAGTTCGCTGCGCAGCCCGAATGCGTGAGTTGTTTTTCTCCACCCACCGAGCCGTTTCCATTCGCTAATCAGGGCATCTTTTCAAGTTGAACGTTGCCCCTGTCAACTTGAAGGTCGGGGGAAACAAGGAAGCTGCTGCAAAGTTGCAACACACCGCAAACTTCCTTCGCCGAACGGTCGAGTCAGGCTACCCGGCGAACACCGTGGTCTTGCTGGAAACGAAATCCAGCCTCACCACCGGCGCGTTGTTTTATGGCAACGAATACGGCAAACCGAGGTACTCCACCCTTCCCGACCTCGTTTCTTCTTTCCTCGGCGAAGAGATGCTTGGAGTTATTGAAGATGCAAGCGCCACCGCGTGCAAGGCGGAACGGCCTCAGCTCCCAAATTTTTTCCAGCATGGGGCATCGTCGCGTGGAGGTTGGCGGGGACTGGTGGTCCTTGCAGAAGGCCCGACGGTGAGCGTGCCCTCGCGCAAGGAAGAGGCAGTGAAACTGGTGGAACGGTCAGTAGTTATCATGGTCCTCAAACCTGACCGCATCGCTGAATCGCCAACCACTTTTTCAGCGGGTCGTTCGACTTTGTCGTAGTCTTCAAAGGTCCCGCAGTCGTTCTCGCGCATGCCCGCGCCTTCCTTTCGAACCTGCTGCGAGCCGTGGCGATCGACAACCCAGCAGAGTCGAGCAACGTTTTTGCGCCAAGTCTCTGGAGTGCGCTAACGGCAGCGATCAAGTCCGCGCCTGCCGTACTTCAATCCTCCCCGCTCGTCTTCATTTTTAAAGAGCGGGGTCCACAAGGCGAGCAGCTGGTCACCTGCCGGCAAGTGGCGATGGAACTGCCTCTCTTCAACGCATGGGGCGTTCAATTCAAGGCGTGCGGCGACGATTGCAAGGACGTCTTGCCGTCCGAATTCACTTTCCGTCGTCAAGAAAAAGGCGCAATTCGCTGCCAGTGCTCTAAGTGCGGTTGGAAGTCGTGCAAGCTCAAGTACGACGACGTCGCACAACTCGTCCCAAAACTTTGTGCTGAGTTGCCGGACGTTTTCTGGCATACTTTCCCGCCGTCTGCCCATCTTCTCGACAGCTTCGTCAGGGTGACGAAGGAGCGCAGGGTGATGTAGACGTTTTATTTTAGCATTCGTTCATTATATTTTCTTCTACGTAACTTGTGCAGTGCCTTATCATGTAAACGTTTTCATTTCATTTAGTTTCGATCGGTTAGTTATTTTAGCATTCATTCGTATGTAACTTGTGCAATGTATCTCATGTAGGCGGGCGGATTAGACTACCCTGGTCTGCCCGACTCGCGACGTCCAATGTCTTGGACGCGATAGTAAGCTTACCCAGCTCACCACGCGGTAGGCGAGACCGGTGCAGCGCACGCTCCGATGACTTGGAACCATTACCATGGCCCCTCTGACGAAGGTATCGTGCGCCAACTCGTGCGTGAACGGCCTATCGCCCACACCAGAGCGGACCGGACGACGTTGGGCCCTGGCAAGGATGAAGAGCGCGACGCCCAGGTAACCTGGGCGCAGCAGAAGCCTTGACAGGCGACCGCGCGCCAACGATCTCCTTGAGTACACGCTCCGATGACTCGGACGCTGGTGGCCCGGATCTGGCGAAGGGACGTGTACGGGAGAGCGCCTGGTTTCAGTCTCCGCTGTTTTCCAAACTAAGACACGTGGGGTTAGCTTGGGGACCGCTTGCAAGTCACGCTTTGTTACACAACAATGTGTTCCACCCATCGTCCCACGCCAATAAGCGAAATATATAAAAGGCCCCCCCCAGTGCACTGGCAAGTCACGCACTGGTCTTCTTTCCACACCACCACCATCATGCCTCGCAGAGTCAAGAAAACCCAAGAGTCGGAACCGGAACCGGCGGGACCTCCCAAAAATGGTGTGCTGGTGACGCATCCCGACTTAAAATACTTGGTGAGCACGATTGGTACGAGCTCTCCGCGTTAATTAACCCTGTTCGTACAGATCTCCCCGCACGTGCACCCATCAGGCCTGGTTCAGCTGAGCCAGACCTGCGTCACGTTTCGAACTCTCCTGAAGGAGGGAAATTTGTCCAAGATGATCTGGAAAGCAGCGCGGGACAACGTCAAACCCGAGGGCCTCCCCGACTGCCCGGAAGGCATGTGCGAGTTTGACTACGAAGATGCGGTATTCGGAACGACATGCGAAGTGAGTAGCCCTGCGGAAAGACGGTTCCCGACTAACCTCACCCTTTGTTCTTCGCGTTTTAGGGCTGCCGTAGGTGCATCAAAAACCAAACATTTCGCCAGGAATTGAGTTTGAGGCTGTGCGAGCACTGTTGGGTGACTGGAACGTAAGCAACCTGGCGTTTTTCTAACTCGAAGTTCGTTGGCTGATTCTGAGTACGACAGACGGGTAATGAAGATCAGGATCACCGACCCACTAAAGAAGTGCGTAATGTACCGCCTCGCCAGCGGCTTCAGATTCGGTACGTTTGACTAACGAAGCGTCAGGGATGGATGGGGTGAGCTGACGACGAGTATAGATCTTAAATTCTACGCACGCCGTGATCAACTGCTTGAGCTGCGTGGCGGCTTGGCTGCAGTCGAAGCAGCATACGAGGGGGAAGACAGGGAGCGCGAGGTAAAAGCGTACCTGGAACGAGCGGAGGAGGCATGCCGTGTCAAGAAGGAGGTAAGCATACAAGTTATAACGCCCTTCCATATGGTACTAACACGCTGGACAGCACGCGAGCCTCTTGGCAGATTGGCTGCGTAAGGCCAAAGCCGCCGAGGCTTAGTAGAAGATGAATAGGGCGTAACAGATGAAAGATGTAAAGCGAAACTTGGTAAATCAGGGCAAGTACAAAATAAATAACATGACCAGCATGATCAAGCTTCTTTGACGTAGTTCCCACTTCAGTAAGTAACCGCCTACACGTGCCCTAACACAGACGCCCTGTTTTGCCCTTTGCGTTCTCGCCTTGCCTCCCCTACCCATATGAGTCGTCGTTTCTGCCCCCCTACACCATCCGTCCATCCGTCCATTTTATCCGTCCATCCGTCCATTTTATCCGTCCATCCGTCCATTTTATCCGTCCATCCGTCCATTTTTTCTTTCATCCGTCCATTTTTTTGGTTCATCCGTCCATCCAACCGTCCATTTTTTTGTTCATCCGTCCATCCGTCCATCCCTCCGTCCATCCCTCCGTCCATCCCTCCATCCATCCGTCCGTCCATCCGTCGATCCGTCCATCCATCCATCCATCCATCCGTCCATCCGTCCAATTCGTCCATCCAAATTCATCCATCCCTCCGTCCATCCGTCCATCCATCCGTCCATCCATCCATCCATCCATCCATCCATCCCTCCGTCTGTCCGTCCATCCATCCGTCCATCCGTCCATCCATCCATCCATCCGTCCAATTCGTCCGTCCAAATTCTTCCATCCATTCATCCATCCCTCCATCCCTCTCTCCATCTATCCCTCTGTCCAATTCGTCCGTCCAAATTCTTCCATCCATTCTTCCATCCTTCCATCCCTCTCTCCATCTATCCCTCCGTCCATCCTTCTATTTTGGCTTCGCCTGTTCCCATGTTGAGTGTCATTCGATAGACGTCCATTGTGTTGTTACTTGGTAGAAGCAATATAGTTACATTGCTAAAAGACGACGCTAGATCACCCCCAACTCACGCTCCAGAGCTCAAATGCCTCGTCGACCGTCACCAGTGGCCCCGCTTGTGGTCTGGCACACACACCCTCCAGAAGCTTTTTCCAAGCTGCTGCATTATACGACCCAGCACCAAGGAGTTTTTGCAGACGATCCTGTGCTTCAGACATACTGATTCCCCCCTCAGTCCTCAGGAATAGCTCCACAATTTCTCGTGTTTCGGCTGTGTCGAGGACCCCATCAGGAGGAGGGGTAAGCCTGGTTAACAGTCGCCTCAGCTGCGCTACACTCAAGGAAGAAAAAAAACTTACGCGGTGGCAGCAGTGTCACTCGCTTGATGGGGAGACCACACTGACACTGCGGGAAGTTCGGTGGAGCTGGTTGCCAACATTCAATGGTCAAAACCGACAGAGCTCTGTAGGTAGACTTACTGCAGAGGCGGTGGCAATTCACTTTCGGTCAGGAAACGTACCGGTGGGTCTTGGTCTTCGTGCCATCCATTCGCAACTTGCGCAGTCTTGGGGTCATACGGCAAGTCGTCTGTGACTCTGTATTCTTTGCTGCGTCGAAAGCGCAAGAGCTCTCTACGGGTCGACTCGAAATATTTGGGAAAATCGAAATGGTTGATGGCACCATGAATCCAGGTATGGTCGGGCGAAGGGGAAGGCGCAAGCATCTCTTTCGGAACATTCAGCTTCGAGAGCGCCGACACTGCGTAAGTTCTGAGCGTTACCGAGACGAAAAAACTGCCAGTGCCACCTACCGAAAATATGCCGGTTGGAAGAATGGACCGGGTCGAGCGAGAGATACTTGACGTCCTTCTGGGGAACGTCAGCCCTCTTCGTCCACAGCCAATCGAACCGGTCACGAATCAGGTATTCATCAAAGACGTCCAGCTGATCCTCTCCGTCTTCCGAAAACGTGTGTTGCAGGAGTTCTTCGACGATGAGCCTGCGTATGTAAAGGTATTTGCCCAGGCGAGCAGCAGAGTTGTTGATGCAAAGGACCGACAGGTCATGACTCGATCGGTCGCGTACTCCCCGACGCTTTCGTCCAGCCTCTTTCGTCCAGCCCTCCCAGATGGCCAGCCAATACACGATCGTGTAGCACAGCTGCGTCCATGCTGCCGCATATCGGAGTGGCAGGATCAGATAGCCAACAGTCTCTCCATCCTGACGAAAAGCTCGCACCACGCAACGCCTGATGGCAGTCCCAGCATACTCGGTTTCGACAGGCATACCATACCAAACGGTACGTGGCTCTCTTGATTTCCAGTCGAGATGTGAAATGATGAAGCATTCAGAGGGAATTCGAAACACTGTGATTTTTTTTGTGCGGTGACTGGAACTCATCTTGGTTGAAGAAAATTGCACGCAAAAAACGGGTGGTTAAATGGACCCCCTTGTGACCGCACACACCCCATTTGGCCTTTCTTTTTCAGACGAGAAGCTTTTGCTTTTTGACACCGAGAACGGAACCTATTTTCTTCTTCCACCGTCCGTCAGATGGACCTACAGGACCTCTGAAGTCATCGCAGTGTTAACGGATAGCGCGCTGACTCGTTCCAGTGCTGCGAGTTCCACGTCCCTTCGTTAGAGGGGCCGTCTGGTCCGAGTCATCGGAACCTGTTCTCTAGCAGTGCGATACGCCGGACTTCCTTGGATGTAGCAATCTTACATTTTTCCAGCCATTGAAATCCAAGAGAATAGTAAAGCAGACATGATGGTATTGTTGTAGTAAGAGTTACAAAAAAAAAAAACACACACACAAAACACAAAACAAAGACATCTACGAAACATTGTTCTCCCGACGCTCCTTCGTCACTCTCACAAAGCTGTCGAGCAGATGGGCAGAAGCAGGGTAAGTATGCCAGAAGACGTTAGGCAACTCGGAACAAAGACGAGGGAGGAGATTGGAGACGTCGTCATACTTGAGCTTGCATGACTTCCACCCACACATGGAGCATTGGCAACGGATTGCACCTTTCTCCTGATGACGGAAGGTGAAATCCGACGACAAAACGTCTTTGCAAGCATCGCCGCAGGACTTGAATTGGACACCCCAAGCGTTGAAGAGGGGAACTTCCGTCACAATTTGCCGGCAGACGACTTGCTCGCCTCCTCGTTCTCTGAAAAAGAACACCAACGGGGAGCATTCGAGAATGCCAGGCGCGCTCTTGATCGCCGTCGTCAGTGCAGCCCAAAGACTTGGCGCAGACGCATTGCTCGACTCCCATGGGTTGTCAATGGCCACGGCTCGCAGCAGGTTCGAAATGAACGCGCGCGCCCGTGCGAGAACGACGGAAGGTCCTTTGAAGACGAGGACAAAGTCGAATAAACCTCTGTAATCATGATCAGCAAACAGCAATGTCCAGAGCGCCGTTTTGCTCACCGTTCCACCAGATCCACAGCCTCCTGCTTGCGCGAGGGCACGCTCACTGTTGGGCCTTCTGCAAGGACGAGCAGTCCCCTCCAACCTCCACGCGCCGACGCCCCATGTTGGAAGAAATTGGCTGGCTGGGGGCGATCCGCGCCGCAGGCTGTGGCGCTTGCATTGGCCATGGCTTCGAGCATGTCCTGGCCGAGGAACGAAGAGATGAGGTCGGGAAGCGTGGAATACCTCGGTTTGCCGCCTTCGTTGCCATAAAACATGGCGCCGGTGGTGAGGCTGGATTTGGTTTCCAGCAAGAGGAAGGTGTTCGCCGGGTACGTTGACTCGACGGTTCGGCGGAGGAAGGCTGCGTGGTGCTGCAACTTTGCAACAGCATTTCTGTTGCCCCCAATCTTCAGGTCAAACGAGGCAACGTTCAGCTTGAAACGTCCGTCAGCCGATCGCAAACAAAAAAAAAAACAAAAAAAAACTCACGCATTCGGGCTGCGCAGCGAACTCAAGGCGCAGGTCGACTTCCAGGGAGCGAAGGAAGTAGTCATCGAACTCTTCTTGCGGTGCAGCGTGAAGAAACATGAGGGGCCATGTGATTTTGGAGTGCGTTCGCCCTCCATAACCACAAAATCCGTACTGTTTGTTGAATGACGGTTAGCGAGGCGCATTCAAGTTCCAACACTGGTGCTTGCTCACCTGCTTCGTCAAACTCTGCCTCGCACAGTGGGGGCAGACGAAGTTGGAACTTGATCCTGACATGAAAAGCACGCAGCCGCGTGCCCACTTCTTCGGCTGCTCACAGACGAGCGCGCGGCATTTGCTGCATGTGCGCAGCACCTTGGCCTTGTGACTGCAGAAGTCGCAGTACTGGCTGTCTGGAACCAGCAGCACTGCGATCTGCGGAACCGCCGCTTCTGTGACTTCGGTTAGTTTTTTTTTTCTTTCGAAGCAGAAGTGACAGTTACCTTCCGCCATTTCAACTTCTACCTCGACCGTCTGGACGTCGTTCGCAGGGTTGCGAATCTCGTCAGAAGGCCCAGCCTTACTGAGTCCATGTGCCACGGCGGCTCTATGGGCGTCGTTGAATTTTTTAACCTTAGCTGTGGCAGGCATGAGTGGTGGTTTGAGAAAGAAAGAGTTGTGATTTGGGGCCCCTTGATATACCTACCGTTGTGGAGAACTTTCCCACGTCTTCAACCTCCGACGGCACACAAAGAGAATGAAAAAAATGCGTGGAAGCCCACACGGACTCAGCCCAGTGCAACGCTTATTGTGATCCACACACGGACTCAGCCGCCGGTGAACTTTTGAACTTCTTCTTGGCCTGTCATTGCCATAGGCGACTGTGTAACTAGTTTACTTTCATAGTTTTGAACATACGCAGAAAGATCAAGGCTGGTTCGATAATCGTATTTATGAATAAAGTGCAAAGAGTGACAAAAAAAACTAATAAATCTACTGCTTCTTCGCCCTCTGTTTTGTGATGCGAACAAAGAGGTCCTGTAGCTCTGCAGAAGGCGGATATTCATGCCAGAATACGTCCGGCACAGTGCTGCTCAGCCTGACGAAATGCCCTTCGATATCCTTTTTTTTCAGCGTAGTCGACGCCCAGCCGCAGAGCCTGCAGGTTATGCGAGTTCCTGACTCGTTGTCCTTCATGGCGAAGTCGTAAGGGGACGGTCTGCATTCATCGTTACCGCATGCATTGAACTCGAACCCCCATGCTCGCATCGGGGGATAATGCAACCCGATTTGGCGAGACTTTACCTCCCTGTCGCCCTGACGTTCCCTGTAGATGAGGACGACGGTGTTGGTGTGTAGAAGGTTGACGTCTCTGCCTACCACCCGAGAGATGGTCTCCCAGATGTTTCCCGACTTATCGACGCCCATTCCCTCGATGGCCTGGCTGACGGCGGTCTTGACGAAAGTCGATATTGTTGAAGACCCAGCGAACGCCATGACGAAGTCGAAAATATCCCTGCCCAGGTCGGTCAACTTCGCGAAAAAAAAAAAAAAGACAGTTGGCGGAAAACTTACCCTTCCACCATCCGTTTCAGGTCTTTGAAGGCTCCTAAATGCCTCACTGCTGGACCACAGGATGCAACAAAGAGCCCTCTCCAGCCTCCTCGAAGAAATGGCGAGTCACTATACCACTGGCCAGGCTGTAGAGGACACACAGCGGTCATGGCAGCCTTGGACGCCTCGCGCATTAGGCGTATGAACTCTGTCCCACAGAACTCGGTAACCACCTCGCTCGCATCAGCGGTTTGTGGTGCGGTGACGCCCCCTGCCCACTGTAGTTGCCCATTGTGGGTGTTCGCGTGCGTGTCGATGACGACGAAAGAGTTCGCGGGAAGGTTGGACGCGAGGGAGAGGCTGATTAGCTGTCGACCTTCCTCCATCACCTTTAAGGCGCGTGGCTGCCCGCTGGCCTTGAGGCTGGCGTTGACGAGCCGTAACTGGCGGGCATCGTCGACATGCTAGTCATCAAGAATCATTAGAAGTTCACTCACATTCTCCCGTGCTGCAATGTAGTGAAACCCAAAGTCCACACTTAGGCCGTCAGCGATGAACCTCTCACAGCTGGTGGAAAGTGTCATGTTGACGATCACGAGCGGCCAAGTCAGCTTTGCTCGTTTTCTGCCCGAGTAACCCTCGAAACGATACTGCAAACGAAGGGGAGTCAGACTGAGAACGGGCGGTGAGATGCGAGCGACTTACAGGAAGGCCGCGTGTTGGGCGAGGCTCTGGAATTTGACGCCATTTTTTGACATCGCAGAGTACGCAGTAAAACGGCTTCGTGCCGACGGTTGGATTCGTTCCGAAGGCAATGCAGCCGCTCCCAAACGGTATCGACTGCTCACATATATACGCCCCACAGTCAGTGCAGAGATTCTTCTTCTGCATGAAGTCACCGCAGAAGCAACAGTAATCTTTGGAGACGCGGAGCAGTTCTGCTACCGCATGACTCCCAGAAGCACCCGGCGCGAGAGTTGCATCTGAAAAGATCTTTGTGAGCGTTTTTCAATTAAACTATGCAAGTGGAAGCTCACCGCCGACTTCCACTTCGTTCGGTGGTTTCTCCAAGTTACTAGTACTCTGGGCAACGCCGGTGTTGGCTTTTGCTTGGGCCTTCCGCGGGTAGTATGGCCGTGCAGGAAGTTTGAAGGTGAGTTTTTCTTTAGTTGTGCTTTTAGGCATGGAAGTGGGGATGAAGAAGACTGAGAGGTTTCTCCGGTCAGTCCCAAGCTTTTATAGTTGCGTCGAGTCCGAGTCCCGCCCACGTGGTCGGTTAAAAGTGGTTCCACATTACATTGTCACAGACCACGTACAAATCGAACGATGCAGTAATTGTGTCACGTTTATTGTGGTCCACTCTCGGAGTTAACTTTTCATGTCTGACACATTGGCAGGACTCGGAGAACCGGCCCGGGGAGCAACGATGCATACTATAGTACGTAGTATTACATTTTTGGAATGGCAGAAAACGTACACGAAACAATCAAAACCAGTTCCTTCTGAGACCACGGTACTCGTGCATTCTTTGCTGATGTGTGCCGCCGCCGCCCTCCTGGCCTTCGTCATCTTCGTCTGCGTGGGAGAGCTCAAAGATTTCGTCGACCGTCAGATTGAACTGCGGTCCAATTGCGGAGTGTACTCTTTGCAGGAGATTGTCCCATGCCACTGCATCGTAATTGGCACCGCAGACCTTCTGCAAATTCTTTCGGGCTTCGGCAATCCCGAGGTCTCCTTCCGACAACATGAAAGCTGTTATGATTGCTCGTGTTTGCATATTGTCAACGATCCCGGAAGCACCAGAACTGCCAACGATTGAAGCGGTCATTGGATCACGAAACGTGTTCAAAGCGTAGTTGTCACTCACGGGCCTGGGAGTCCGGGTTGGGGAGCAGCCTGAGGAGGTGGGCGACTGGAATTGCAAAGTGGTCAGTCCGTCAGAAAACAGCCTGAGGTTGTACTCACGCGGGAGCGCGTTCCCGACGAAGCTGCACCTCTTCGGCAGACAGAAAACGTACGGGAGGCTCATGGCTTTCATGCCATTTTTCTGGAATAATCGCACGCTCGCGGTCGTACGGTAGATCGTCTGCGGCTCTGTATGCCTTTGTGCGGCGAAAGCGGACGAGTTCTCCGAATGTTTTCACAAAGTATTGCTGAAAATCGAAGTGATTGATGACCCCGCGAGTCCAAGTGTGTGCGGACGAGAAGGCAGGGACCCGCATCTCTGCAGGGACGTTGAGTTTAGCATACACAGGACCTTCTGCATGTGGCTCTTTTCAGTTGTTGTTCCAATAAAAACCGGTTGGCGCCTCACCAAAAATGGCCGCGTTGGATGAATGGACTGGGTCGAGTACAAGAGATTCCAAATCTCTTGCAGGAATGTCGCCGTACTCCGTCCACAGCCAATCGAAGCGATCACGAACGAGGTACTCGTCAAAGACGTCAAGTTCGTCTCGACCGTCTTTGGAAAAGGCATGTTGTAGCAGTTCGTCGACGATGAGGCGGCGGATGTGAAGGTATTTCATCAGGCGGGTGCCAGCGTTGTCGATGCACAGCTGGATGAGATCTTTGGGTTGGCTGGCCAATCGACGCGGCCGACCTTGCTCTGCAAGCCAAGCTTCCCAGATGCACGTCCAGTAGACGATGCTGTAACAGAGCTGGGTCCATGCTGCGATATATCGCCGTGGCATGGCCAGATAGCCGAGGATCTGCCCGTCATCGCGAATCGCCTCCGTCACGGCCCTTTTAATGGTGCCACCGCTGGGGTGATCATACTGCGCTTCAACTGGTATGCCATACCAAACAGCGTGCGGCTTTCGCGTGGTCCAGTCCTCAGCTTGGATCTTGAAGCTTTCGGATGAGATTTGGAATTCGCTGATCGCCTTGGTGCGATACTTGCGAGACATGATCGTGGTAAAGGAAACCCCTTTGGGCCGAGATAAGTAAAGTATATAACTTTGTTTGTGAGTATTTGTGACGGGTTCAAGTCCCTGATCAAGTAAACAACAAGAAAGAAACAACGACTCGCAGTTGGTTTGTTGCTGTACTTTACGGCGCGAGAATGGTCCCCCCAACCAACGGTGAATCGAGGTAAATTCACTAGGTGGAAGTGTATCCAGTGGTTAGTTGGGGCGGACTCTGATTGTTCAATTTGGTGATATTTGTCATCAGCCGGTATTTAAAAATGAGCGGAGTTTACAATCAGCCTTTCGTTTTCTTCCATGTACACGTCCCATCGCCAGATGGGCCAGTCCGAGTCATCGGTGCGTGTACTGGTACTATAACGTGGACGTCGATGAGTCGCGCTGTTGCCTGTCAAGGCTTCTGTTGCACCCAGGCTATCTGGGTGTCGTGTTCATTCGTCCTCGCGCAGTACATGCAGCATGCGATCCCGTCGCTTTGGTGTTCAAATCACCGGGGTGCTAGGCTCAACTCACACGAGTTCGGCCAAGGGCGTTTGTTGTGGCATGGGTTGGCGCACGCTCTCTCGTCAGAGGGGTGATCCGAGTCATCGGAGCGTGCGCTGCAGCGCGTGGTCAGCTGATAAGTTGATCATCGCGTCCAAGATATTGGACGTCGCGCGCGTTCGAGCAGTAAAATCAAATAAAACGAAACATACATATAACATATTTCACTTGTCAATGAAAAGAACGAGACTCTCCAGGAAGGCATCATGGAGCGTGTGCAGCAGTTACACGGAAGTCGTGCCATTTCGCGATCTGGGAGTATGGTTTCACGAGCTCACAGGCGGGCGAGATGTACATCATGGCAACATCGTACTACATGAAGGTTATCCTGCCTTCCCTCCGTCTTCTGGATGATGAACAGCGGTTAGCCATGGATGCCATCGCAGACCATAGTGAGGTGTCAGCAACGTGCAGGCTCCCCGGACTGCGTGCACCACGTCAGAAAAGCGAAACGGTGATGATTTAAACGAGCAACACGTCGACGTCCAAGTTGTGATTGGACCAGCTCTGCCTTCCAGTCATCATGAAATATAAAGCAGTTTGCAGACACGCTCGGCATTGCAAACAAAGTATGACTCGTGGTTATTCTGAAATCGAATAGGATATATACGCCGGTGTGATAGATATGATTACATTAGGTAGAATGTTCAGCGCAAGAAGAATAGGGAGTCCTCGTGTACCATCTGTCGACAGAACCACAGGAAAGCTTCGAGAGCATTGTAATACCTTCCTGACTGCGGTTCTTCACGGATTGCCCAAGCCGTAAAGTCATGGTCGGTCTCGATCGGCTCCGTGATGCCCAAGTCTGCGATCATTCTCTGCCTCACTGGCCGGTTCAGCCACATACAGAAGACTGACCGGAATATGAAGGACTCCCAGGGACAATCGACCTGAGTGTACGACCGCTTGTGACATGATGGCCCCTCCCCATTCCTGTTCCTGTCTTGGGGCATGCCGCACTTGAAGCAGTATGCAAAGTCCTCGAATCTGAATGCATGCTTGAAATCGAGGTACTGTCCCTTCGCCTCGGCGGTTCTGTGCGTCACATCATGCGCTTCACAGGGCCAGTCGTTGTTGACGATTTGGTGGGAGTTGACGAAGTGATATGGGCATTTTTTCATCAACTTCGGCATGTAGAGATCCAAGGACCTCGTTCGGTCCAGTCTTCCTTGTACTGAAGTCTGTGCCGCGGCAGCTCTCGATTGATAATTTGAGACGTTTGGCAGAGACGACGACGCAGCTAAAGGCTGTCTGCGTACCGGTGCCGTGACGGAGGCGCTAGGTTGAGAAGTCGTCTGAAAATGTGTTAGTTCCACCGTTGGGCCATGGTACGCGAAGTGTTACGCACCCTGTCTAACAGTCGCTGCTTCTCGACCACGTTAGCAGCCTTATAGAACACCTGGGGCAACGGTTCGTCGAGGCCGTAGTCGGTCGACTGCGATCGCTGCCAGTGGGTCTCGGGCTGGACTGGCTGGGGCTTTGTCGCGAATGGGTTGGCACGTTGTTTACCTTTGTCCCTCTTCATTATATCTGCTGCCGTGGTCCAGTTACTAGTAGAGGCTGGTTTGGAGGAGCCCGGCCCCGCGTTCCTTTGGGCCGCTGGTCCAGCCGCGGCGTTGGGTCGCGATCCATGTCGGACTGCCTTGGTAGCGAATAGATGAATTGCTCCCCGGGGGTTACAAACGTCGCATGGGACTTGGCCCTTCAACTCCCCACACTCCTTCGCCAGATGAGCGCCGTCCATGCTCTTCATCGCCTCGTAAACCCTGCATCCATCCCCGTACACCGTCTGTTCCAGCTCGGCAACCATTTGGCGGTCTGTGTGGTTTTCGAAACTCGAACGCTTCTTTGAGGTCACAAAGAATGCGTGCGACTCCTTGCCATCCCTCCCTGCCCGTCCTACCATCTGCATCGTACTCATGAAACTGTAGTCGGGGTTGTAGATCACCACGAAACGGACGCTCGGGTAGTCGACGCCTGATCCAAAGGCCGAGGTACATGCCATCACCTTCGATTCTCCGCTGGTCCACCTTTCCAGGTTGTAGTCCTTCGTGTTCCCAGAAGTCGGCAGCCTGCTGTGGTACGCAGCGAATTTGTTATTCTCGGCGAACGAGTTCGCCCCATCACAACTCGTGAAGTATACCAGGATCCGCTCCTGCTCTTCGGTCAGTTTGGTGAGCAATGCGAACACCAGACTCTCCAGCTGTGCGTTGGCCGCCAGACTGAGGTGAATCGAATGCAGACCGATTTCAGGACGGTTGGTCGTTCCTCGAATTAACGCCGTTGTGTTTGCGCGCATTGTATATGTCTTGAGAAAGCTGGCCGTCAATGTGGGCGGAGCCGTCGCCGAAAGCAGAATGACGGGCATGTTCGCCTGTCCCGCCCAATTAGCTAGTGCAGCCCAACGCTTTTTTCGATCAGGCGGGCAGCCGAGTTGGTCGTGGTGTTCGTCGACGATCATGCACGTGAACTTGGGGGCATCCGGCTGCAGCAGCATGCTGCAAGGAGAGTCGTGTTAGTCGAATAGCAATTCGAAACCCGAACTAGTACTCTGACTTACTCTCTGAAACGTGCGGAAGTCACGTGTTCGACTTGCACGAACAGGATCTGCACGTCTGAAGGTACGACCGAGGAGAGGCCAAAGTCCACCACCCTCAATTTCTTCTCAGCTTTGCTGCGCTGTTCGTCCAGCAGCGCCGTGAACGGACAAACGACCAGAATCTTGGCTTCCGCGTCTAAGAGGGGCGGGACTAACCACAGCATACTCTTCCCGCCGCCAGTCTTTATGGTGATCATCGCGTCCTGCTGTCTGCGCATGACCAGCACGATGGAGAGCATCTGCGCAAGGCTCCTCTCTCGAGCCTCAGGTTTGTCGAGTAAATTTGCCATGGCGTGTCGGATGTTATTCCGCAACGTCGATTCCCCTTTCATCTCGGGATTCATCACGTTCTCGACCACAAGGTCCCCTTCCTCTGATTGAAGGAACCCATGCGGGGAAGGATCTCCTGCGTGCGAACCAGACTCTGACTCCGTGTCGTGAACTAACCAGCTGTCGTCCGTCTCTGGTTCCGAACCCCAATCCAAGTCCGAGAGCGGCTCTTCTGTGGTCGCCTCAGGCTGTGCAGGTTGTGCACGGCGCAGCAGCCGCCGTCGACCATCGTCCTTGGGCGCAGCTGGCTCATCCGACTCTGAGTCGGACAGGGCAGCCTGAGCCGCTGCTTTCTTTCGTTGGCCAGGCAGGTGAATGTCCGCCTTGCTACTGCAAGTGGAGTGGTAAGTGGAGTGGGGCGATGAGTTCGGCACCAGTATTGTGGCAGTATGCTCGGGTGAATTCTGCTTCTTCTTCTTCTTCCAGGTCGTCGAGTCAAATGGATTTCCGATGGACGAGCCGTCCCAGTTGCCGTCGCTGTGCTGCGAGTCGTGGATGGGGAATTCCTCATCGTGCCAGTGGTCGGAGGGGGGCCGTTCCTCCAGTCGGCGCGAGGACTCGCCCTGTGGATTAAAGTATGAATTGTTGGATGGGCCGGGGGCTTCAAGAAGTGCGCGGGCAACGTTGGAGGAGCCTTGAGATGGCTTTAATTGCTTTTGAGCCGCAAGGAGAAGAGTCTGCACGGCGTCTGGCGTTAAGCCGATCATCGCGAGCGTTTTCTGGACCGTTTCCGTCACGAGGTTGGAAATTTGCTGCTGGTCCAACCCAACTTGAAGCGGGTCGGCGGCAGGTCCGAGTCTGGCATTCGTATGTGCCGCCTGCCAGTGGACAGGTTCCGGGGGCGGCAGTGGACCCAAGCCGAGTAAACTCCCCCATTTCTTCGCAAGCCAACGATGGCCGTTCATCTCGTTGTTCGTCACCCTTGGCAAGGCTCCGTGAATCACGGCGTAGTGCGCGACTTCGACCTCCGTAGAGTGGTCGGCAGCATCGGCGAGAATTTCGTCCGCACACGCAAAGGTCTCGTTTGGAGAGATAAACTCCCGGCCTAGGGTGATCATACCCTGCCTGAAGTCTCTCGCCCCCCACGCGCAGCCAAACATTTCCCGGTTCTTGTCCTCCACTTTCTTGTAGAAGGCGGCCGAGGTCATTCTCTCGCCTTTCTCGACGCACAGGTAACTAAAAGCCCGGGGGGTGCCTTAGGGTTAGTTCCAGCACAAGTGAAAACGAAATCCAAGACTTACGTTCGGTACAGCCAGCGCGCCTCTGCCCCGTACACGACGCTTGCAAGAAGCGCCTGAGCCTCTCGCACGCCATTACCTAGCAACACCAACAAGATTTCCTTAAGGGGTTTGGAGAGGACTGCCGGGGTGCAGCTATCCTTTCCCTTAAGGTTCGTCGTCTTGCTGTACCTGGTGAAGAAGAGACCCTCTTCCCCTTGAAACATAAGATTCCGAGGGCGGTCTGCATTCCTGATCTGATGTTGCAGGAATTGAGTTACGCGGGTCGAAAGGTTGATTCCGACGAACAGGGCATGGATGAAGTGGTCCCACATGGCGTCGGCGGTGGAGAGGAAGGTGTTGATGGCGGCCATATTCCAGGTCCAGGTACCGTCGACCAGGAAGCAGCCTAGTTTTCTTCGCTCCACAAGAGAGAGGAAAAAGGAGAATTTACTTTGTCGGAATGGAGCTTCCTCCAGGAAACAGTAACCCCGTGCGGCGTTTCCCAGATCGTCCACAATGGGATCTATTCTGTCTGGGAAGGTCGGCCACTCGGCTTCTCCGCTCAACTCGAGGTAAAGCTTCTTCGTGGTGTTGAGCAGGCGCTGCATTCCTTCCCGAAGTTTTTCCAGGTGCAGCGTTTGGGTGCCGATCGATATCCATTTGTAGTCCGGGTCCACGTATACCTGCGGATCTGAAACCTGGACGTATGCAAGGGACGACACGACCTGTTGCAGTTCCCATACGGTGTTGAAAACCGACCCTTTGGCTAATTGAAGGCTGACGGAGTAGAGCCGACCGACGCGTCTGCGCAAAAAGAAAAGTTAGCGGAGCAACGCACTCAAAGGCAAAAACTTACTCGATGATGTCCTCGACAGGGTGTACCTTGTCCGTCTCTCCCAACGCTTCGTACAGGGTGACAAGGCGACAGAAATATTTAAATTGCGCCAGTATCGGCGTCACCTCCTTCGCCTGCAAGAAGTTGCCGTCCGGTTTGAGGGCCCTCAGCCAAAGGAACCGTTCGATAGGATTTCCCCATGTTGTTTGGCACTTTCCTTCCGGGGCGAGAACCAGCGTCCAACAAAAGTTGTGGTAGGCGCGCACCCCTTCTATCACCAAGCCCTCCGATGCATCCTTATCCAAGGACGCCTTCAGAGTCCTTATCAACGTCAATAGCCCCTGCTTTTGCCTCTCGGTGTAAGTAAATCTGAAGTCCGACTTACTCAAGCGGCATTCCAGCCTGATCATCGCCCGAACCATTTGTAAGTAGGTGGCGTCGTAAGTGTGGTTGTCTTCGGATACGAAGTTGAAACAAAACTTAGCCCTGTGAGGGCAAAAGAGCGTCAGGGGGGCGGGTAGTAAATGCGTTGACGGGCCGCCACTTACTGGTCTGGCGAGAAGTTAGGACCGTTGAGTAGGACCTTCCGGATGGTGAACGAGTTAGAGCACCCGTTGACCAAGGCCCTCGTGACGACGTGGTAGGTGTTGATCACATTGTCCAATGCGACGAAGATTCCGTCTCCCTCGCCGTCCTCGTGTTTTGCTTTGAGCAAGTGGGCGGCGTGTCTCTGAGCGGGGTCCTTCCGGATTTCCTCCTGGAACTTATCCCACATGGTGATCCTCAAGAGTGGTGGGCGGTCCCGATCTGCGTCTTGTTTCGTCACTGCATTGTCCTCTTGTCCGACCAGGAACGCGCCACGCAGGTACCTGCGAACGTCGAGGTTCATGTTCTCTGCGGCGGTCGGGGTGAGGGCGGGGTCCACCTCAAAGTAGACGCGGGAAAGACTCTTGAAGAGAACCTGAACCAGGGTATTTTCGTACAGCGTGGTGCCTACGAGACCTCCGCCATGCTTCTCTCTGCTGTGGCGATGCATGGTGTTCTTGTCGCAGACGCTGTACTCGCAGAAGCCATCTGCCCTGCAAGAAAACCCTTCTGAGGGCGCTGCGATCCCTTCAACCCGAGGCCCGCCGGCCTTCGGAATGGGTACGTCCTGCTGTTGGAAGTGTACCCTCCGCGTCTCACAAAACTTCGCGAACTGTTCTTTTCCGGACCCTTTGACCGTCTGGCTGTGCTGCAACTTCAGGTGTCCCAGCGCTGTCTGAGACGTCAGGCCAGCTTCACACTGGCGGCAGATGAGGATGTTGAGGCCTGTGTGGAACCACATCCCTAACTGATCGAGGACGGGTCCTCCTTCCAGATAATTCTTCCCAGGGATTAACTGGACGCTGGCCCGGGTATGCGTCGTTTCTGAAAAGAAGACGGGTCAGCAATAGTTTGAAAAAACGGGGATGCAAAAATCTCACCGGCGTTCTGCGTCTTCGCCACGGGAACTTCGGCGTCCACCTCCATGCTATCATCATCCCCTGGGCTGCTGCTGAACACGGAGTTGGCGAACGATCGCTGAGCCGGCACGGCTGCGGCTGAAATATTGTCGATCAACCAATGGAGCTATGCTGAACGACGTTCATGCGTACCTTCCCTTCCCTTCCCTTTGGCCTTGGCACGCTCGGCCACGCGGTCCTCTATCAGGAACGACTTGGAAACGCATCTTGTCGTCGTCCTCGACACCTTCCTGGTCGCCGAATAACTGGTTTCAACTAAAAGTAGCAATTTAGCAAAGACGGTCGACAAAGGACGGGGAAGTCGTCCCACCTTCGGAACCGTCGGAAGGCTGTTTTCGTTTCAATGCGGGTTGCTTGGAGTCTAACCCAGCGACCACTTGAACGTCATGCTGGCGTTTCGCGTGCTTGAGAAGAGGGTCCCGTCCCGCGTACTCTTTGCCGCAACCCTCGATGGGGCAGAGTAACTTTCCTTCCTTGAGGATCGCAAAGTACTCGATGCCTTCGAGGACGAAAATGGGGGTCGACGGGTGTTTGTTCGACCGGTGACGGGTGAGATTCTCCTGCGTGGAGAACTTTTCCGGACATTCTGGGCAAGTGAATTCCATGACGAAAAGAGGTAGATGAGGCTAAGATAGTGTATGTGATATCGGTCAGGCTATAATGGCGTACTACGATACGGGCACGGCCGTGCGCGCCTCCTCCCCCTCATATATACTATTCTCCTTCCCGACACGATACAAAGTGCCGTCGACCCTAGCCTAGTTCAAATCATCGGGCCTAACTTGCAACGAGAGACAGGCAATTTGAGTCGCGAACGCCAAGAGGCTCTAGAACATCCTTTGGTACTCGGTAACCTCGTACCGATGGCACTCCGTCGACCCTGACAATGATTTCAACGGCACTAAATATTAAACTGACATGAGCGCCGCCCGGAGCCTAGTATACTTGGGCCGAGCACAGCCTCCCGGAGCTTCCACGCGAACGCCGTCGAAACCAAACTTCGGCTAACCCGAGCCGAGCAGGTTGCTTAGCGCCAGGGTCTAGCTAAAAACCCTTGCCAACTGAAACAAGTGGGCACGCCGCCGCATCCCATGTTCAATAATTCGACCGCTGCTAATATTGCCACCACGCTACTAGCGGATTGCGGCATGGCAACGCTCGATCTTACTGCCGAAGACGCGAAGTCCGCCAGAAGACCGAAACAGACGAGGAATCAGAGGAGAGCAAAACAGAGGGAACTCGCGAAAGCGTGCCGGCCGCAAAGGCAGGGGAAAGCGGTGGCGTTCAAGAGAGTGATTGACATGGTGAACACCCAGTCGACGACTACAACGGTTCTGGAGACCCCAAGCATAGAGGTGGCGAAAGGCGGGTGGTTAGGCAGCAGGAAGCATGTTGAGAAGAAGGGAGGCGCTGCAGTCAAAGACCTCCTGCAGCGTGGCTACAAGTTGGTGAAATGGAACGGCGTGTGAGCATGCACGTTTGACTCGATGATGGCGACGACAAGGCTGGCTGACGCGAGGTGCCTGGCAGGGATCCTCATGCTCTCCTGGATTATTCCGATCGCACCGTCGCCGTGCTTGCAGGACGTGCAAGGGAAGGTTTCCAGCATGTGCTGGACAACGCCACGTCTCTATTCGATGAATACAGCCAAACTCTCCCCCTAGTCCAGCCAGCGCCGCGTCGCGAAAACGACAAGGCAAAAGCGTATTCAAGGGGCGACTTCCACAGTACAACCGTTGGAATATCCTACGGCGGCGGACAAAAGGTAAAACTTCTCCATTTCATCGCAGGCG
>JBBPOL010000088.1:0-21833 GCA_038091435.1 Leccinum variabile | reverse complement strand
CGTCTCTACCCGGGCGTTACAACTAGTCGTCCGTATGCAGCATCAGTCGCATGGAGGGTGCAAGCGGGTGCCAGTGGCTGCTGACGAGATCGTTGTCCCAGGACGTCGGAATTGAAGTCATGGAAATATTGTGGTCGCAGAGTCGACGCAGACACGTGTCTCCAATTTCGGAGTGTTACCATCCTGGCACCCCCTGTCATACACAGGATGAACACAGAATAGGATGTTTTCATTCTTCTTGGATGCGGCGTCCAGTCTGCGGTACGAGTACTAGCCTCATGGCACGCCTCGAGGCTACAACACCGCGAGGAACACGTAATTGCTACCCTTCGACACTATATTCCCATTATCGTGCCAGCACCGTCAGCGTCTCTGAAGTTCCGTGATCAATGTTTAACTCAGTTGTCATGGTATTGCTGATGAGCAATGTGATACTAGGAGCTCCACGTGAAAGACTCATACTTAATCTAGGCATGGATTAGACCAATGCCTGGATGCTAGGAGTATTTCAAACTATCATCATCATCTCCTCTCATCAATATTAAATTGCAAGGGAAGTTAATGATGGAAACTGAGATGTCATGGTGACATAAATTGATCTTTGTTATCTAGAGATAGCATCACCTCAAACTTAGTTATGGACAGACATAATAGTTCAATTGGAAACACTATGACACACATGACATACCATTACTAACTAAAAACAACTTTGCTTTGATCTTGATCTGATGATAAATAATTTGATGATCTGATCAAATGGTCTCATGGCAGTCTAGGATTATCTACACTTTATCATAGTCACATATTGAATCTAGGCATGGATCAGACCAATGTCTGAATGCTATGAGTTATTCAAACAATTATCAGAGATAGCATCGCTTCACTAGTCTATCAGATCAATAGCTTAAGTGGTAGAACTGTGTAATGTCCTGACATACCATTATCAACCAAAGGAAACCTGGAGGCAAGATGATCACTCTGCTGATTTCTGTTTCATGACAGATCACCACTGGTCAGATGTAGCCATTGCAGTCTAGGATTGTCTCCACATTATCAAGAGCACATACCAAAGCTAGATGTTGATCAGTCCCATGTCTACATGCCATGAGCATATCAGATCAATAGCTTAAGTGGTAGAACTGTATAAGGTCCTGACATACCATTATCAACCAAAGGAAACCTGGAGGCAAGATGATCACTCTGCTGATTTCTGTTTCATGACAGATCACCTCTGGTCAGATGTAGCCACTGCAGTCTAGGATTGTCTACAAATTATCAAGAGCACATACCAAAGCTAGCTATTGATCAGTCCTATGTCTGCATGCCATGAGCATGTTAGATCACCATCATTATTCCCTCTAATTGGTCATAGATTGCAAGTGAATATAATAATTGAACTAGAGATGTCATGGTTACATAAATTGACCATTTTCATCTGGAAATAACATCCCTTCACCATTCCCCTGATGTAGTACCAAAGTCTATCATGATTCATATGTAGCCACAATGCACGAACCAGCCACGCGAGTCCTCAGGACTGATTGTATACAGTGCGTCAAGCAACGTGATGTATATTTCCTGTTCTGTCAGCTGCGTCATGGCCAGCCGTGCATAGTCTCCATTGCGGCGAAGGTGATATTTCATAGCTGAAAACGCGAGTTCAATTGGGTTGAGGTCAGGTGAATACGGCGGGAGGTATTCACATCGCATCCCCCTATAAAGACTCTAGCAATCAGCACGTGGAAAGATCAAATGATAACCGTGAGTCCGTGACCGATGTTACCTTGATTCAATAAGCTCTCGTATGTCCGAATGCTTGTGAATACTACAGTTGTCCATTACGATGACCGAATTGGGGGCGGGGAAAGGCTCCATCTTGTCGAGAAGTCGTTTGATGAACTTAGTGAAGCTGTCCGTGCAGAACGAGCCTTCAACCACGCTGCAATGTAAGATACCTTGTTGTAGCGAGAGCGCAGGGAGTACAGAATATCTTTACTATGGTCAGCGGCACGAAAAGAAAATCAACGATTTACTTACCGTCGACCACGTACAAAAAATGCCTTACGTTGTGCTTTTGTTCCTCGGATTGACCAGGCACGGCCACGATAAGTTGTTCGGCGATCAACAGAACTCTCGTCAACAAAGACAAGTTGTTCTGCAGTATATGCTCCTATACGAGTAAGGTATTCAAGACGTTTTTCTGATGAACGTTCCACCGCAACACGTGTGATCTTTGAGGAAGAGATGAGTCACGCACGTCACTGCAAGACACGGCCTAAAAGCCACAACTCACCTTCTTCATTGTCAAACCATATCTGTGAAGCGTTCTCCATACCGTTGTGCGTGAGACGTGAGTACCACCACATGCTAGTAGCAACTCTTGAAGCTCATCCAGATAAAGATCAGGAGTTTTCTGTACTGTCCCTAGAAGGAACTATGATAACGAGTGTTAGTTTTCGAGGCATATTCGTATGTAGACATGACTCGGAATCTCGGATACATACCTCGACATCAACATCACTCAGATGCTTCCGTCCAACTCTCTCCTTCTGGACAACATCTTTCCCTGGGTTGGGGATGGCTCCATATTGATGAAAAAATGCGACGATCCGTTTGACCGAGCGAGTAGAGACATTGAGGCACATGCCAATTCGTTCATGATCTAAAAGCTTTGAAAGCCGAACGATGGCCCACTGTATCTCGGGACTGGTCTGCTGACCTCGTGGCATGGCTACAGCACTCGTTTGAGCATTGGATCTGAGTGCAGAGAGGAAAACTCACCAGAGAACTAAATCCCGAAATCCCGAAATCCCGAGAATTTGAAAACTCGGATTTTCGACTTCGGTCAGGTTGGAAAGTGATCTCTTGGGCCGTCCGAGTCGAATGGTATCGTCTCCGTTGAATTCCGAGTGGGGGTTGAGAAGATATGGGCGACCGAAGTTTGGAGCACGTTTATGAACGTAAATTTCCCACGATGCCAACCTCACTGAAAAAGACAGTAAAAGTTCCCTCAATCGCATTTGCAGGGGAGTGTGACAGCGTGATGATTCTGGCCGACAAAACCCTCCTCCTCGAAAAGGAGTCGGGGAAAGGACGAGGGTCACCGGTCACCGTTGGAGGAGACGATGGTGTTAAGCGATGTAGTTTGTGACGACACGAAAGAAAGGAGATGCATGACACTCCAAAACGCTTACGTATCTGTGGCTGCATTTTGTGACCGTGTAACAGTGACAGAGATATACGGGGTTGAGTAAATAAGGAAATCAATTAGTAATATAATAGGCGCAAATAATGAGGAACTGTGTTCTTCATGCCCGTAGAGACCGATATCGAGTTCTATTTTGTTAAAATCGATTCCATGATTAATGTCTCGTAGACCATTCATGTATCTGTCGGCAAAAAATTACACAACCTGAATGAAAAACACAAGAAAAAGCGGCAGGAATGCTTGAGGGGCTATCACGTGACTTTGTGCCTGCAATGTTTTTGGGTGAGTGCCTGACCGTTTGAATTCTACAAAACCCTCTCACACTAAAGTGTGAGTCGGGGATGTAAACAAAATCTGCCTCGCCGAGTCTACTTCATACACACTGGTCAAGTTCATTGTTCTCGGTATCTCTCTCGTCCAAGTATTGCTGTGTTCTATTGTCGTATTGTCGCCTCTGACAAGCACGATCTCAGCGGGGACTATTCCTTCATGTCTTTCATCCTTGTGCCGTTGGACGAGGTTTGCGATCAACGTCATACCCTCAGGAGTCGCTGAAACAAGCGCTGACATTTGAGAGTACATATTTGAATGTCAGGTAGGACCTGGCGTGTTGACTGAGGCGCGCGTCTGGCAGTTCCAGAGCTATTCCAACCGATTCCAGTCCTTCTCTATCAGTAAATGTGAGTACAATTATTGGGAAATTCGATCTGGTTGCTGATATCGATCGTACTGATTGCCTTGGCCCACGGGCGTTGCACGTACTCAAAACTCTTACCCAGTCGTCTGTGGTGAATCTTGCATTCACTCGAATCACTAATCCAGCAAGAGCATTATCAATTTATCATCCTGTTTCCAAATAGATCACTTCAACTGCTACCCAATTGGCTATCATTCACAATATGCTCACATCACATCCGCACTCTCACCAGGCTTGATATCAGTGCATGAGCGTGCAACCTTATTTCGTCTTGCCCGGTCTCCGAAGGATCAAATAACCAAAGGGCTCTTTCCTGTACCAATTTCTCGTCTGCGGCACGGAAAAACTGGAATTCAGAACTTTGAATCCTCTCTTTGTAACCAACTTTCGTGTACATGATGGCCACATCGGACAGTTACTCTGTTGAGTGTGCTTGCTTTCCGATGGCGCACGAAACCCTCATTGGATGAGTGACAAACTTGGTTCCCAACCGGCCTTCATCGACGTCTCTCTTGTTAGTGTCACTTGAACTGGTAGGTGGGCATCGTCCGTTCTCAATCAAGAAAGTTATCCTTCATGGTTTGCTAACCCTTTCCAACGCTTATCTAGAAGTCAGACCCTTAATATTCTGCTTGGCTCCAGGGAGATTCAGTAGTCAAAGAAAGAATGTTCGCAGGATAGAACTTTCCATTCACTATTGTCGGCTGACCCGTTTAGAGCTGCTTGCATGATTCAAAGCAAGAGCGGGACACCCGAGTTCGGCGCCAACGCGACATTTACATGGGCTCTAACGATCATGACGATGGCGACACAGCTCTGTCTAGGACAATGCACCGCCTCACCTCCATCATCGACTAACTGAATCTGCATCTAATGTGTTCGACTTAGCGGAGTTCCTCCAACGCTCTCCTGGTGTCTGGCTTTCCACGTGAGTACAGTTCTTCTCAGATGATTGTCGAAACAGGTCGGACAAACGTTTCCAAGACTTTATCCCCGAGTTGAAGGACCACCTGAACCGACTGCTGAATCAGGAATACGATGGGAAAATTAAAATTTCTCGAATGATGAGCGGAGCTACAACGTTTCTAGTTGAGGCCTAGCCTGAGGTCCTGGTTACTGTATCATCTACTTTTGTGAGGACAATACGAAACGCGATGGTTTCGGGTAAGTCCTGCCATCTTTGGTACCAAAAATATACAGTAATCTAAATGTCCTCAGCGCCCGAAAGGTGATAAATGAATAGGAAAAATACGGGTTTCACGTTGGTCGGCGGCCCGTGAAGCTCAGATTGGATTAGAACGTGAGGCTGAAATAGGGAGAAACACACAATGGCCCAAAGCACGAGGCCCATTATATCATATTTTATGGTGCTGGCGATGGCGACGAGATGGTGAGTGGGTGGGGAGCAGGACGACCTCCAACGTTCGTAGTGCATCCCAGGCTCCTATAGCTACCGGGTAAGCCACTTGTCACAGGGAGAGAGTGGCTTTGTAGGCTGACAATCCCCAGACGTCAGACTTTCAGCTGTCACGTCAGCTGCGTTTCAGATTGCGCTGGTTCTGGATCTCCACAAATTTACTCCGCCGCAGAGTTCCGAACGTTTGAGAGTTAGCTGACCGACGATCTTATCATGCTACTCACAGCCGATCCGATCACTCATCATACGCACATGATGGGAGGAAACTGCCGGAAACTGGTTATAGGGCAGGCACATCGGACGACGGCGACGGCGAGAGCGGCGGGCTGTCTTGGGACAGGCGAGAGATAGCGTGCCAAAGGACTGCGGCGGGAGATACAGTATCTCAGAAGCCTACGCGAACCGCACCGCCACTCACCGAGACCGTCACCGCCACTGCGGGGCCGGCGGGCGCGGGAAGCACGGGAAGGCGTGACGGCGGACCGTCTCTTCGTCGAGAGAAATTAAGTTCGCCCGGCGTACTCACTCCACATTAACGCGCAATACTAATATGTTATGCTGGTTGATTCAGATGTTACTGTATTACAAGTATGATGCTCAAAACGGGCCGAGTCACTCTGTGGGAACCGATGTCAGCTGCTACTTCCACTCATGATTCATCGATTCATCAAGCAGGCGAAAAGCCTTCAGAATAGGGCCCTCGTCACGGGCCCGAGCAACGCCTTCAAGTGCAACTTTATGAACGAACATGCTTCCGTTGGTCGACTTCTTTTGAAACTGACCCTGCAACCTTTTTAGCACCCTCACACGTCGCAGACGGAAATTGAACGGAAAAGAACCTCGCGGCGAACACTTTATCATGTCATCAAGACGCCATGTGTGGGCCTGCACGAGCGTCCCGCATGCGACCCCGTTGGGTGAGGTCACCGAGATGAAAGCACGAAACATTATTATGTATATAGATATCAGATCTGATTCAACGAGGGGTTCGACTGTACATTAAAAGGTCGACAGGGAGAATTTATCGCAACTTTGGGTTGAGAGAATTTATGTAATCGAAGGGAGATTGATCGATCAACAGTGCAAGAGGATCAGCACACCCCGGATCAGTTCCGCGTATAGAATCGGAGCTATGTGAGTAGAAAGACACTTGCGCGTCATAAGTATGAATGTATTATACCAGACGCGCTCCGCATTTCGAGGTCATCCTGAAACGGCTTGACCGTCGGGCCGCCTAACCGATTTGGAAACGTGATGAACTCATGCCCATTGCCCGTGACCATGAGGACGGGTCCAGGAACAAAAAAATAGTAGCCGAGCTGTGCCTGACACTATCCTTCCCCGGGCCCTACCACCTGGATCATGGCTGTAAGTTATTCCCAAGCACAATTCAAGTGCGAAACTGTTAACGTCCTTGGTATGTCGCTCATCAGGAGGCCTTCAGAACAATTTCCTGGACGTCTGCTACATATCGTGCAAGCGTTCATGTAGTAATCAATCCGATGCCGATGGTGAAAGGCTATTTTTACTGGTCACATCATGACAGGTTCCCATAAGTATGCATCGCCCCGGAAACCCTGGAGCTGGTGTCAAGCCCGCTCTTGATCCGAGGACCGAGAGCACCCGACATTAGGGTATATATGGGTTCCCACCTCTAGCTCAGCGCTTTCAAGTTTTTTCATATACCATGGACGATGAAAAAACCTTTTCCGAGACACAATCTCACACTGGACCTCCGTTGGCCACGCCTGAGGAGGAGGGACGCCTCGTCAGAAAGATTGACCTCCGTATCTTACCCATAACATGTCTGCTCTACCTCTTTGCTTGTGAGTTTTTCCCCCCTCGCCTCTTTTGTCCTTCTTGCTGATGTTACTCTGCACCAACATAGATCTGGATAGAACCAACTTGGGCAATGCCCGTCTGCAGGGCCTTCCCCAAGAAACCCTCAACGGTGATCCTACAGGAATCCTTTTCATCTGGATTAGCTCGGCATTTTACTTCCCATATGTGAGTCTGATCAATGGCTTTTTTGTGCAAATGTTATTGCGAGTGCTCATTTGTGCGATGTGATCACATTCCCTCAACTATCGCACGATTAGATCATTTGCCAAGTCCCTGCAACCGTGTGTTCCAAGCTCTTCCCACCGTCTTATTGGATAGCAGCAGCAGCTATAGGATGGGGGATCTGTTCCACTTTAACGGTGAGCTTGCTGGTATAGTTTTCTGGGTGGTCACTAACTGGACCTTCAGGCATCGGCTTTCAACTTCGGAGGGCTGCTCTGCGGCAGGCTCGGTCTCGGGTTCTTCGAAGCTGGGTTTGGTCCAGCGATCCCTCTTTACTTCTGTACGCGTCGAGTCCTTTTTTCTCTATCTTTTCGTTAGACTTTGCTCACCACTTGCGATATAGCATTCTTTTATACGAGAGCCGAGCTCGGTCTTCGTATGGGATACTGGTTCGGCTTTGCAGCCGTTGCAGGTGCTTTTGGTGGACTGGTTGCCTTTGGCGTCCAACAAATTCACTATGGCGCCCCCCTGAAGACCGCTGGTGGTAGTGGTGGTGAATCAGATTGGAGGATTCTGTTCTTGATCGAGGTATTCCTCTTATTATATGAACGATGGGTGAATGCCAATCCTTCTTTGTCGATCACGTAGGGTATCCCTGCGATCTTGCTCGGTGTCATTGCGATGCTTCTTCTGCCCAACCGGCCGGAGTCGACGAAATTCTTTTCACCCAGAGAGCGAGAAATCGCCTTGGAACGCAGTTCGAGAGGAACCAAGGCTGATACTGGAGCAGGCATCAACAAAGGTGAGCAAATATTTCAAGCGCAGAATCTTGTGGTTTGTTATTGTCATGGCAGTTATCTGATCATGGACTGTAGCACATGTGTTCGCAGCATTTGCTGATTGGCGCATTTACGCTGGTGGAGTGATCTACTTTGGTCTCAATTGTGCCTTGGCGAGCATTGCTGCATTCCTTCCTACAATAATCAAGACGTTTGGCTATAGTGAGTTTTTCTCGTCCCGTTGCGCTAGAGGTTAAAGCTTGACTGATTCGCGTAGCCAACGCCCTCGCTCAACTCTTAACTGTCCCCCCATACGCGGTCGCTGCAATCGTTCTCTGTGGCGCTGCTTACTTCACTGATCGCTTCCAAACCCGAGGACTCGTCATCGCCAGTTCATGTTTCCTCGCTGCGATAGGATACCTGATTGTGATACTCGTGCCGACCAATCCACACGCGAGATACTTTGCGGTGTTTTGCATCACTAGTGGAACATACGCGGCCATCGGCATCGTCATTGCATGGTTCGCGCATAACCTCGGTTCGGAGTCCAAACGGGCCGCTGGCATACCCATGTTCATGGCTATCGGCCAGGGTGGATCGATCTTGGGTACTAACCTCTACCCGACCACCGACGGACCGCGGTACCTGTACGTGTTCACCGTTTGTGTTCAAGTGGTCCATGAGCTTACTGACGGGTCCACAGCCTTGGTTTTGGTACTACGTGCGGTCTGAATGCACTTGGCGGTATTCTTGCCGTCATCCTTTACTTGTCATACAGATGGGACAACGCTCGACGAGATGCGTCGCATGGACGCCCCGATCTCAACGCGCCCTTGGACATGACCGAATTAGCCGATAAAGTGAGCAGTATTGTGGCTAGGGGATCTAGTGTCAATGCTGACCATGGGTTCCTAGACACCTGAATTCAGGTACATCCCATGAATTGACCTGATCATATCGGTATCGATACCCAAACGAATGACCCAAACGGAGCACTGAAGGATATTTAAAGCATTGCAACATGATTTAAGTAACGGCGGACTTGTACGAATATTGTATGATGTATCCACACATCGAGGATGTATTATGAATACAATCGGCCCCAGTGGCAGAGACGACCTTATTTTTGAAGTGGGTGCAACCCAGGCTGAGCAGAGATTCTCTAAGGTCATTGCTTGACCGATATGATCTTGCGAGAAAATTCACAACTTATCAGCCTGGAACGTCAGCTATCTAGGCCCAGAGTCCGAGAGTTCTCGGCATTCGTGCTAACGAGTCTGGACACCGCCAGCTATCACACTTCCATTGGCACTTACCTGTATTGAGACAAAGCCTGAGATGGATCCTGGGTACCGAATACCAGTGCGAGAAGAATTCGATGACATTCAAGTGTAGTGCTGGGAAAAGTTTTGAACGCGTGGGCGAGTACTAAACCCAGGCAAGCATGAGGGGGAGGCGAGGCAACGGTGGCAAAGGTCCTAGAAGTAGGTTTCTATCATGTTGTAGGTCGTTCTCTTCCCGCAGTAATTAGCTCGGAGCTGCTCGGCCACCTCTCCAACGAAGGCCTAGCTCACCAGAATCGCTGTTGAAATCAGATCTTATCTTTTATTTTTGATTCCATTTTCGTCCCTTTTGGGTTTGACCCTATGTGGAACGTACTAGAGTCCAGGGGCCCTGCCCCGCCGCTTCCCTGATTCCACGAATGCCCCGTCAGGCCAGGCCTAAGGCCCTCCAGGATCTTATCTTGCCGTATCCAGTGGCGGTGACTCGGAATAACCAGTAAATAATGATTGGAGTCGACCGACGTTCGTTAGATGAGTCATCGTTTCCAAGGCCCTCCGAGCCTGAGGTACCCTGAATTCGAATTTCAGGTTCAGGGCGCGGTTCCATTGGCGCCTCATTGAGCTGCACTGAATGCCCAAGTTGAAGTTCCGGGTGTTCTCTTTTGCGGTAGTTCAACGTTCAACGTTCAGTGATGCAATTGTGGCGTTTCTGCGTTGTTTAGAATGGGCGCAGCACACTCTGAGACGCAACCTTTATATGACTGACTTCGAATATACCACTGGATCGAAAATTCGAAATAGACACATGATGTATGTAATCTCTCAAGCCTTGAGTTGTGCCCGCAGATTGGCCTCTAGAGGGCCCCTAGGACGAATGTACTGTACATACGCGCCATCCCTACCACGCAGTCACATCAGACATCGAACGTATGACCGCCGAGGAAAAAGACACATACTGCAACACGCGTTTGGCTTCCTTCAGCTTGGTGTACTCCTCGCGATTCACGTTCGTGAAACCCCATTTCTTGGAAACGATGATCTTCTGACGACCGGGGAACTTGTAACGGGCACGGCGAAGAGCCTCTTGGATGACGTTGGCGTTGGAATCTTTGCAACGGATGGAAAGGATGATCTGGCCGATGTTGACTCGGGCGGCAGTGCCGTATGGCTTGCCCCATGCACCACGCATACCAGTCTGGAGCCTGAAGCCAGCTTATCAAACGGCAGTCCTATCGCTCAGAAGAAAAGGACGGACCTATCAGCTCCAGCACAGGACAACATCTTGTTGATCCTCAAGACGTGGAAGGGGTGGACGCGGACACGCAAATGGAAGGAGTCCTTTCCGGACGTCTTTGTGACATACTTGTTGGCACAGATACGAGCGGCTTCGAGAGCTTCTGACGAAAGTTGCTCATACTCGTCCGAAACGAGATGGCAGCAGAAGGGAAATTCGTCCACCGAGGCGCGCTTTCGTCCCAGGTCAAAGATACGGATCTAACGAAGAGGGGTCACGGCTCAAAATCTCGCTACTCGTGGGAGAGGGGAAAACATACCTTGGAATCAGGAACACCACGGTTGTACCGGGACTTGGGGTAGGGTTTGTTCTTGCAATAGCGGTAGCAGCGAGCTGGACGGCGACCCATTTTAGCTGGATATCTGGATATGAGTGATCAGTTGTGGAAATGATTGTGTGGTGCGTGGGTGCATCCGCTGATGTGGCATTCCATCCAGCACTTTCTGTGCTGTCCTTGCATGCAATTCACGATTTTTCGGTACAAATCGCAGGAAGGTGGAACCAGAAACAAAAAAAGAGACTCACAACGTACACAGGTCCGACGTGGGGAGACGGGGGAGGAGGAGAGCCTTGGTATATAAGCAACGGGGATACAACCGGGATGACAAATTGCCGTGCTGACTAAGATGACCATGACTAAGAGCCTCGAACCTAAGAATAGTTACTAGAATGTACGCTGACTCGAGCGGTTCACTATACAAGTAGATTATTCTGATTACAGTACATACCGAGTGGCCGGCGATGCCAACAGGATAAGACTACCAGACTCGCAACCGATACCAAAGACCTAGTCTCTCGAGAACAAATGAAGCGATGTCATCGCGAGATCCTCGACATCGGGACGCGCATCATGATGGTTTTCAAAACGGTAGCAAGGCAGCGGCATTACACAGAAGCATGACAAGCGCACAACAAAACAGTGTTCGATAACGTGGATATGCAATGAGGGGGAGATGTGCAAACAGAAACAAGATAATAAGAGAACCGAAGGAAATCCTATGCAGACACTAGGCAGGAACGGTAAAGGAACAAAAGGGGGCAGCTTGCGTGTGTATTTGTCTGCACCAAGAACGTCCACTTTTCCATCCCTGACTTGCGCCATGCATGCTCTGGCGAATCTGTCACTTCGATTTCAGGTCGTTGGGCCGTTCTCGGAGTGCCATGATCGTTTGAGACGATTGGAACGTTGTCCATTCGCGCCAGCAAGCGAAGACCACTCCGAGCATGGTGGATCCTGTTCATGTAAACTCTGGGGTAAGCGTAATGAAGGTATGGACGAGGGAAGAGTCGAATGCATCAACGGCGTGTAATGCAACTGTGCCTGTGGCAACCATGGCTCTTGAGGAATTGGTATTGGTTCTGTGGGAGGCGAATAAACTGGGCGCTGTTGAACGAGCGGAGTAGACGCAATGTGTCCTGTGCCGGTAGAGGAATCGGTTCCATCCCCGCTAGCTGCATAGGCACCTTCCAGTGCCTGGAGTTCATCGAGTAGCCGTTGGTTCGCAAACTTGAGTTGTTGAAGTTCATATTGCCAACTAGTTCCTCGAGTGGTTTCCAGTTCCTCGAAGAGCGATGCGTCAGGTGAATGCATCAACGGGTTTGGTTCATCTGAATCGTCCACGGTGTCTATGTAATTCGGTACTCGGCTCGGTGCGCGACCAGAACTTGAGCCAACACTGCTGGCGTTCTTTGACTGGCAATCAGAGTTGGAAAGCATCGTAGCCTGACATACGATAGGACACGATGGGTTGTTGAGCGGATGGATAAGTGGGGTCGGGGTGAGTCCGATCGATGATGTCGTGGGCGGTGCATGCTTGCGGGACCGCGGCGTACGGTAAAATGCGAGCCGCATTGGCACTACACGCGATTCTTTGTGCACCAGGGACGTCGTCACGAACGTTGGCGGGGGGTCATCTATGTGCTTTAGATGCGAAAAGAAAAAAGGATTTGAATGACCGTGATTAGAGTTAAAACGGAAAGAAGCATACCTCCGGGGAATCCAACTTCGCCAGTTCTTCTTCGACACATTCTCTTATGCCACTTCGATTATCCTTCACCATTGTCCAAATATTCCTCCCGATCATTTCACTAGTTCCCCACCCAAGCACATCCCTGACGCTGGCAGACGCCACAAGGAAAGTGCCCTGAGTGGACAACAGGGCCCAAAATTCCAAAGGATCGATGGACTGTGTTCCAATGGTCTCAGTTGACCGCAAACCTGAGGCCGTAATCAGAATCACAGATACTCGAATTCACCAAGTAGAAAATGCATCATACCTGATGTCGAGCCGCTACGGGCATTTTCTCCACGATGCCGCAGATCACCAACACCACCTGCCTGATCGATGCTATTCCACCGCACGACAGGCATCCATCGCGCTCGCCCAGACAATATAATGGCTTTCCGTCCTTTCCCCGGTTCAGCGTGGAGCCTGCCTCGACACTCCAGCCAAACATGTGGCGGTGCCGTTCCATCAGAATAATCATTCGAACACAATGTCCCCGACGATGGTGTTTGAGCCGGTGATAAGGATGACGCCTGAGGAGAATAAGTGCTGTTGCTCTGTTCAGCGGATACCTCTTTAGAAGCGGAGAGCGTAGACGCCTTGGGAAGAGCGCGAAAGAGCAGATCCACCGATTTCGGGAGACTACCGGAACCCACCCCCATCGAGCCAATATCACTGGTCCCTGAAATGCTGAGCCCATTCACACTACCCTCCTTCAACTCTCTCATAAGAGGTACTAGATCGGCGGGATGGCATATATCAGATATACTCCTACCTATAAGTTCCTGTGGCTCATAGCCGAGGACAAGCCGAACTGAAGGTGCGACATAGAGGAAGGCGCCCTTCAGAGACAACACCAGAACGAAATCAGGAAGATATTCAAGAAGTAGAAGTGAGAGGCACGGAGATATGGAAACAGGAGACCCGGCCGTTGCACTACCATTGGCCTGCATGCGATTCGCAGAAGTGGTGTTAGGTGGCGTCACGAGCTTTGTGAGGGACGTCGTTGCATTGCTGTACTGCTCCGCTGATCCAGTGGAAGAACCAGTTGGACCTGACACATTTGTCCCCGTGGAGATCGACACAGAGTCCGTGAAGGTGGTGTCGGCGATAAGGCTTCTCAACTCCTTCGAGACCGCTATGTTCATCATTTGCCCATGTCTTCCTCCCTTGGAACCGATACTCGTCATGTTCTGAGTCTGTGCCAGCTGGCCAAGACCACGATTCATGATAGAAAGCCCAACGGTATTCGCTCCCCAGCCGTCGTTGGCGGAATGATAACTCCCATCACGGAGTTTGTCAAGGATCCGAGCTGGCTGCTCCGTTAAGTCCACCTGAAAGCCGACGTGGTAGACGACTTCATCGGCTTCCTCGAGCGTGTTATGTACGCCACCACGGAGAGGGATAACGGTGATAAGGTTGATGAATGCATGTCCGCCCTTTTTGTAATTGACTACGGTTGTTTGACATTCCTTGGACGATAAGAGCGATTTTCGCATGCAAGAAACGGCCTCTTGAGATGTGAAGCGACGTGGTTCGCCTTTCGCGACGTGACCAGTTGGAGATTGCAAGAAGCGGCAATTACGTCCAAGAACTTCTTGATCACTATAACCCGTAAGATGGCAAAACGTGGGAGAAGCATATACGATGGGAAAGTCGTGTCTTCTCGCGTCCACGATGACGAATGAGCATGAGAGATCGACAGGACCAAGCTGAACGGTGGGATTTGGGCGGTTTACTACGCGGGAGAGGATCGAGATAACATCAAACCCCGAAGCCGAGTATACCGCAAGGCCGTGGGGGGATGGAGCGGTTATGGGGAGAGAAGACGGGGAATCTAACGCAAGGTCACCGGAGGACGTGCAAGAAGCGGGATTAGAAGTTCTTGGGGATGGATGAGAGGAAGGAAGGTCGGGAACATAGTTGGTGGGGACTTGGAACGACCGAGATGGATGCTGCCGTGGATCCACGCTCGCGGTGAAACGGGGAGGAAGAGAGGGAGGAAGACGTTGCGAGTCATCAGAGGGGAAAGTGGTGGAACTATCGGGTGTTGTGCCTGAGACAATCGGTTTCGAGATCAGGGCTGAACGGAAGCTTGGGGGAAGATGAGCACGCGAAATAAAAAGGAGCGGAGAGACACCCGACTTACGATGCAAAGCCGTTGTTGGCGAACCACGAGGACTCTGAGCCGCTGTCGAGGAGACTGGCTGGGAGAACCTCTGCGCCACCACCCGGTGCGAGAACGGGTGGGCCATTGAGCATGAACTGGGGGATCTGAAAGTGAAGTCCATGAGGATGGTAGTAGTCATGATGAGATGTGGATTCTGGCTGGTAAGCGTGGTGGGAACGAGAGTAGTGGCAATCGGCGTCGTTGTCGGCTGGATTTCTGTAGTCCTGATAGTAAACGCTGTAGTCGCGACGGGTGGTGGTGACGGGGAGGTCCTCTTCGCGAAGATATCGTTCGAAGGGCATGACAGGACAAAGTGAGACGAGCAAGTCTCACAGCACCACGCCCTTGGTAGATATATGTATTACTATTTTTAATTTCTGCTGATCCAACAGAACGGACCCGTAGAGACGTGTCGTACAAGGTTCGTTCTTACGTGGAGCACCAATATTCACATGCATGACCTAGATCCAGCTTGGAGGGGCTGGGCAGCCCTTTATAAACCTTCCAATGGAACGGCCATTTAAATTGATGTGGCTTTTAGGCGACCGCTACGCCAACGTGCCGTCCGATCGTCACAGGAGCCTACGTACAAACCTGTCGGCTCAAGTATGTAATAGTTCTGAGACTCAGTCACTGGCAAATTTCGTCTCTACGACCCGACCCAGTGGCTGAGCGCAGAGTCTCAGACCTCCAACTGTCGACCTACCCATGGTGTCCGAGTCTTAGACTGTTCTTTCATCCTCAGATCGACAACCAGCCACCTTGTTCTTTCCGCAGCGTGGGCACACATTGTCGCCGTGCCCTACTTCATTTGCCCCTCTCCATGTCCAATATGGTAACAAGATCCCAAATTCCGTTTCCATCTCGAGGACGAAGGCGAGTATGGTGTGCATCATTGAAATTTGTTTCATCGAACAGCTTCTGCAGGCCTTCACGCCGGGGAAATTTCAGGGCGACTTCGACTTCCTCGTGCAATCGTTCTCAAATGTCTGTCGCAGTGACAAATGCGTCTGTGCTGGTAAGTAGGTGTATGACCCAAGCTGGAGACACCTACTTATCAAACGTCCATCACGACGCCCCCTCCCCACTCGGGGTTAATAATATCAATCACGAATCGCCCAGATAGACCGGGCCTTCCCCACTCTACCTTTTTACTCAGTGGCCGTGTTTTGCGTACGTCAACAGCGTGGGCTGTTGGTTGAAATACGTTCTGTCATATATTCCATACGACATTGACGACGGCAAGGTCCACGCTTCGTCAACGAGATCTGTGGAGTATAGCACGGGCGCTCCACACCATTGGGGCGGTTGATGCTGTGATAGGCCGAGACTCGGTGTATTATATGACACTTGGCGTCCGAGCAAGCCAGGTGTGGGTGGCCAACGTAATGAACTGATCGAGTGACATTCCTCTGGCATTGTCCATTCATTCTGGTGGAGCGCGCACAAGGTGTGGATAAAAAGCTGTCAGGCGGCGCTGACGCACCTGTGCCAGTAGATCCATTCCATGGAGACCCGCAGGAAGCGGTGACAATACCAGCCGACACCTCCTCGATACCCGAGAAGGTCACGGACGCTCTTGTACGCTCTAATTCATCCGTCCAACCCGTCGGGCCCTGGCAGCGATGTTCACGGCTTCGCCTCGTACCAGTCAGAGTCTTACCTCAAGTGTGTTTTTTTTGTACTCCACTTCTGTGGCATAGGTACTTACTGTCGTACGAGAACTGCGGCCCGTGTCACCTCTTCCTGTAGTGGCGTGTCGGGGATCGAACGTGGATCTACCATCCGGTGGCGTTTTGGAACCCGTCTCAGTGGGTTCTTCATGATCCCGTTAGACCTTGTTCCTCCTTTCAGGGTCACCTACGATGCGTAGTTTGATAGAGGTAGTGGTCTGCTTGATGTAAGTATTCTTATGACATAGTGGCGTTGTCTTGGCAGAAATGGCTTGCGGGATACCGCGACCTTGGGACGATCCGCCACGGACGAAACGAGATCATCATCATGACGGTCAAGCTGCAAACGCGGTGTCTTTCTTGCTTCTCAAGGTGACCAAGTAGTCCCGCATGCTTCTGCAATTCCGGCTCTACGTACAATCACTTTTACCGCCACAACGCTCAAGTCGATTATATCGATACTTCTGAGAGCAGGTGAGCATCAACATAGAGATCATCTTGAACACACTCAGATCGGTCCAGAAGGAATATCATCGTTTCACCATCTAGAATCTTAGGCCGTCCGGTCGTGGCGGGCGCTGGGGTGGAGAGCCAAGGATCTCTTGCTACGGTTCCTCGGGCGTCAGCTCAAGACGAAGTGTCTCTGTCTGAATACTTGGTGGGCTGTGATTGGCCCGTGGAAAAGGCACGGACACGGTCCTTGGCTCTCATATCTCAGACCTCAGGGCGGAACAGGCTATCCGAGTTCTTGTCTATATTTAGAAGTCACTGAATATACCTGTTAACCCTCCTGCTTCACCGCATCCGTTCGCCAAATGTCGCTTGATGCGATGTCCTCGGTGCTTCCATGCCCACCCGGATCACCGAATGTCCAGGAGGATGGACTGGCAGATATTCCGTGTCGATTCTTTCAGATCTCCGATACAATCTCAAACCATGTCTTGTACAGCGACAAATCGGCCAAGGGACACAGCGCCAAGGATTGCGACGAAGTATTTGTCGATCGCACGATTTGCTGACTCATTGCAATGATCCCCGTTGGGATCTTTACGGGCCTACGGCGCATCTTTAGGCAGGATACGAAACTCGAGCCATATTTGTGGCAAAATTTACGCGACGAGTTCGGGAATTCGCATGCGCGAAGTCTCGCTAGGTGATTCGGATGGCAGCGGCGACCCGGTTGATTGGCCCATCAATGCATCACGGGGTACCTCGTGGCACTCTCGGCCAGACTAGAACCTTGGAAGACGGGTTGCCTTGCCTTGGCAGACTCATTACTGATTACTATATTACTGTAAAGGCTATTCATCCGCCCAGTGCAGCCACCATAGCCACCTGCTGCGGGCCAGGAATATCAGTATTGAACCTGCTAAGATGACATTGTTTGCTGCAAGTCTTCCGGTTGGAGGTCCAGACTGGATACCCGTGCCCCTGGCAGCGACCACTTCGGAAAATGGACTTTGATACCGTTACTTCTAAGTCTGCATGGTCATTCAGTTCGCAGGCATCAACTACGTAAGATAGTGTGCCGATCAAGTTCAACTGCAACGTGCTTCACTTGGGGATAGGATCGCACGCGAAATGAAGCCTGATACTGTGCGGTGTTGACGCGTTGTCGACATTTCCCTTGAATCAAGCACGAGGAGCTCGATTTTGAGCTGCCAATCGGTTGAGAAGCGAAGGGGCCATGCGGCACTTTGGTAAGCGTACAAGCTCCACTGGCATGTAATTGTCTTGGGTGGTAGTGGATAACCCCAAAAATAAGGTGACGTTATGGAGACATTACATTGACTAAAGTCGAAGCTGCTATAGAATATACACAACTTTTCACAAGAAGAATCGTTAATCACTGAGCGCAAGTCCAGATGGCAACAACAGAGAAAAAGAGCACTCACGAAATCTATCGACAGCCTTATCCATGTCTCGCTGGCATATTCATGCCCGGGTCTTCGTTCCCGACTGCTGTTCTGTCTCCAAATCTTTTTCGATCAGTGCTGTTTCGGCATCTCGTCTCCATTGTTTTATTTTGGTCCCTGGAGCAATAGGAACAAGGAGCTGAGCATCCCGGCGGTCCTGACTAGACAACTTGGTCGAAACGTGTACGTATGGTTTTAACTGATGGGTATCCATCACATTCGCATTCGTGTTCGTACGTTTTCGATGGACAGACCGACAAAAGCGAAGAAATGATGCCAGTGATTCAGCCGCCTGCCGCAAAGTCGTTCCTCGGGGCACGTACCTCGCTCTGGGTAATCTCCTCGGCGTTGGGCCCCACAAAGACGCGTACTTTTTCATCGAGGAGGCGGTATTTGGACGTGCCGCCAATAACGAACCGACCAGGTGCACCGGTGCGGTGACCACCCGGGAGTGCGGCCTGGCGGGTGCCTACAAAAGTTTGGCTGAGCGAGACGGGATGGGGTTGGCTGAGAATGAAGAAACGCACCTTTGTAAAAATCTTTGTTGCCTCGCTTGGGCGTCAGAGCACGCCGGGATGCTTTCGACAGACAAGCCAAGGTCGGGTGCATCTTTTGAAGGTGTGTGACAAAAGTGCTTAATGGTATGTAACAACTTATTAGTGTGACATACTACTTGAACATGAACGTTTGAACTCTTACCGTGACTTTGCCCTCGTGCCAGCCTCTCAGCTTATGGAATTTACAGCTTATACATTTAGGTGCCTATCGTCTCATAAATATAGCCAACAAGATTGAAAATGGAATATACGGTGATTCTAACGGCAATTGGGCCGCAAGTAAGCGCCCGCCTGCCTCGTGTTCGAGTTTGCTCGTCTACACATCCATCTCAATCAGATCAAGGCATGTCCTACCCCCCTCTCCATCCCGATGTATCTGACTAACCCATCTGTCAGTGTTAACCCCTGCCAACCGATAGACTTTCTCAGAACACAAGACGAATCATTTCTTTGAAGGTAGGTTTCGGGTCTTTATGAGTTCCACGTTCATCGTCCAGACAGTCTAGCATTTCAGGACCATGCGTCTTCTCAATTCCAGTTCGATGCAGTTAGAGCTGTTGCACCACCGAGATCCACCCCGCTACGCTATCGTATCACATCGATGGGGCCCTCCATCAGAAGAGGTCCTTTTCGAGGACATCGGTGATCAAGCTCGCACTCAAAGGAAGGGAAAGGGATTCGAGAAGCTAAAAGGTTCTTGCGCGCTGGCCTTGCAGGACGCAATCGAATACGTTTGGCTGGATACCTGTTGCATCGACAAGAGCAATAGCACCGAACTCAACGAGGCTATCAATTCGATGTACAAGTGGTATCAGAAGTCAGTAGTCTGCTATGTCTACCTCCACGACGTCAGCGACCCTTCCAAATTTACCAAGAGCGACTGGTTCACGCGGGGATGGACTTTACAAGAGTTGATCGCTCCACAGTACCTCAGGTTTTATACTAGAGACTGGCGCTTCATCGGTACCCGGGAGGACCTGCTAGACCCCATCGCAGACCTTACGGGAATCAGTGCAGAGATCCTCCGGTATGCCAAGATTCCTCAAGAAGTAACTGTCTCTCAAAGAATGTTCTGGGCGGCTAAGCGGGAAACGACAAAGATCGAAGACAGGGCATACTCATTATTGGGTGTACTCGGCGTCCACATGGTCCCTACTTATGGGATAGACGATGTTGCATTCCAACACTTGCAACACACTCTTGTTACAGATTCCCCTGACCAAACCCTCTTCTCTTGGTATCACACTGTCACTGCCCCAGAAGATGTCAAGATGGCAGACGCACCTCCGACGTCTGGTCCAGTTCCCGATTCGTCTACCGAGTCGGTCGATATCACTTCCAGCCCTCCTTTCGAGTGGATGACCACTACTGGACTTTTCGCTTTTTCTCCATCCCAGTACCTTAAATCCTACGAAATATCTGAATCCGACTTCCGCAAGCACTATGTGGATGCCATCAAAGATGACAGCTATAACTCGCATTTTTCCATCACTAACAACGTGGTGCGCATCACACTCCCTATCAAGCAGGTGAAGGGGGAAATCTTTCAGGCAGTTTTGCGATGCAGTTTCGACCCTCCTGAGGATAATCGGATCCAGCGTCCACTCATCATCTATCTCTACAGGATTCAGCCATGGAAGTATACTCGCGTGCACTTCAAACCCGATGACGTGGAAGGAGAAGGAGAGGAACAGAAAGATGACGTGGAAGGTGTTCCAGGGAGCTTGGAGCGGCTGAGTGATGAGAATCTAGAGGGCTTCAGTTTGTGGAGCATCAACGTGGTCTGCCGAGAGCGTCTTTCTGACGATCAGCCGAAACAATCGCCGCCCAGCGATCCCAGACCTACCGAAGCCGAACGCGTCGATCGGCTACCGCGGCACCCTCCTGGAATCAAAACCACCAACGTCATCGTTTGTGGCGAGCCAGGCGTTGCCGTGGGGAGGGTGATCAACCTGATCGCCGGCGCGGTTGTCATCAAGCCTCTCACAGACTACGAACGTGAACCTATGTCTGTCACGCCCATCGATACCACCCTCCAATCAAAACACATTCGCATATTCTACGTCATCGGCCCCCGAGATCCATTCATTGACCTCGAAACCTACCACTCCGCCGTCCAACACATGTACCAACTCGTTAAGCTAGCCAAGGAGTCCGGGGGCATCCATCTCGTGTTACTGTGCATGGTCGGGAGCGGCGTTACGGGGACGATGAACAGCAACTACCGCCTGTTTTGCAACCACATCTGTGATAAGCAGGTTCCCAGGATGCTCGTTGTCACTGGGCTTGGGAAGACAAAGCGGATGGAAGATTGGTGGGACAAGCACAAATCCGACCCGGAGATTCGAGCCATGTCTTTCAGCAATCACGCCTGCGTCACTGTATTGCAAGGCGAGGATGAGGTGCACCAGAAAAGGTATCAAAAGTCTATGGAGGCGGTCCAGCAGCTTCTTGTGGATTTCGTGGAGACGACACCAAAGGGGTATTGCCCATCGGACCAGCATCAATGGTTTGCTTCCACGGGGAGACGTGCGATGGATCTACTGCTGCTCAGTCAGAAGAAGTCTCTGAAGCATGAGGCTGTTGCGAAGACTTTGAAGGAAGGACTTAAATTGGACGAGGAGGTGGCGGACGATCTTGCAAGGCAGTTTTTCGATGAACATACCATGGAATTAGGACACTAGTCAACTTATACCTGATGCACCCAATAGCTTAATGATCGTAGGACGAAATGGCATACATTGAATGTAGTTCTCAGAGGATTACACGTTACCACTGCACTGGACAAGCCGAAGTTCAGAACGAACTCGAGGCAAGCGATATCGGCCG
>JBBPOL010000087.1:0-21852 GCA_038091435.1 Leccinum variabile | reverse complement strand
GTGACATCTGGGGGAGGTAGGGGCATCAAAGGCTCTGGCAACGCGTCCCTGAAACGAAGAGGTGCGCGTCGGTTGAGCCGACGCGGGCGACGTTGTGCAAGAGATATTTCATCGTCATCAATGCCCCCAGCTATAGGCTGTGACGAGTCCTATGTACGTGCCGTCAATCAATCATTTGTCACTCTTGAACATGAAAACACCGACCTGAACTACAGCTTCTCCATTCACACCAGGTGAGAGCCTGATATTTGGGTCGTCCACCACTGGCCCGGGAGAGCTGGCTCTCAAAGTTTCTGGGATGCGGGCTCGTTTTCGCTGGTAAAGCTCCTTTGCCCTCGATAGCACACTTGAAAGGCGCTTTTTCCCCTTCCGACAATTCTTCTCGTGCCTCTTGAAGACCCCCGGGTCACTGAAGGAGCGACCGCAAACACAGACCTGGAGCAAGGGGTTCGACATCCCACTTCAGAGAAATTTGTGGCTGAGCATAAGTTACCGGTGTATTGGCACCTCCGAATCGCTGAATTTCTGAGCGTGTGAACAGCTAACATTCTCGTCACTTCGGAACGGCCGCTTAGTACAGAGTCTCGACAAGCCCTTTCTTTCTCAACTCACTTACAGCAGCAGCAATCAAGTAAAGGACTGCAGAAATGCTGTTTTAAGTAACCTGTATCGGGTTCGAGTTGAGTTAGATTACTTACCCCGCCTGTGACTGAGTTCAAGATTGGCAAATTGTAAATTACATACCTGCCAGAACTGCGCGCCCTAGTTTAACCTGTGGGATGACGTCGGACTGGCAGCGGACTTCAGTTGGGTCGCCATATTCCAGGACCGCCCACAGTCGCAAAGTCGCACGAAGACTGCCAGTTGTAAGTAGGTGCGATAAACCGCATAAGATTGCCCGTCCTCGGTGGAGCAGCGTGACCAGAAAGACGGGCTGTGCGCCAGCGAACCAGCGGGTGAGATGCGGTGATGCCAAAGACAACGGTGTCACCATCGACAGTGAGATATAGAATAGCGGGATAGTCATTAGCATACTCCTCCACGCAGAGAAAGACCTCGTATAGGGTGAACGTTCAGAACACCTTCGGCGTTGTCGTGTTCCCCTCGTTTGCATTCTCGCAGACCTCAATTAGTGGCAGCTCGTGCCTCGGCCTCAGTTGTCGTCGGACCGACGTAAACCTCAAGTCCCCATGCACTAGCACATGAAAGTGCACCTCGAGCGAACACTCCAACCTCGATGGAATACTATAAGCGCCCGCCCCGTCCTCGTATGTATGACGAGCGGGAGCTCCTTCTGATACTCAAACAGACGCGGAAACGCGACCGACAACAGCACAGGCTCACACCGCCCACAATCCAGATCCAGCTCTAGCTCTAGGTAGGTATCACTGTGTAAGGATCGCGCCAGCGAGTGCCTGTTCGAGGTATGCTGACGCGGGGCATAACACGCCCACCTTGTGCCGGTCGATGCACTACACCAAATCGCTGCATTGCCGTTCTGGCCGGACGGATATTGAGACCAGAAAGATAGCATTGGGTAATCGGGAACCGCCTGACGCGGGATCGTCGTCGGGTCTAGCGTAGTAATAAGAACGGTCAGGGGCGGGGGTGGGGGTGGGGGTGGGAGAAGAGCACGTTGGTGGTTATTACTCTGGTTGTTGTGCGGTACCCAAACCTTTTGTGAATCGAACGGATACGTCGGCAGATCAGCACGGCGAGAGCTCGCGTCAGAGGACTCTTCGAAAATACGCTGCCAGTTCACGAGAACGGCGATTAGGTACAGCTGGACCAAGCTGCCCACCAGCGTGTCCCACGCAGGAGTGTCCTTCTGGAGGGCGGCAGCGTCTCGATCATGGGTGAACGGAATGCATGCAGCCTAGCGTCGATCTGCACATCGATCTGGGCAGGGTTCACGTATCGCTCGAGTTCCATTAAACCTTGAGCAAACTTAGCGGGCGCGACAGGTTATTCCTATACGAAAAACAGCAATGCTAACCTTTGAAACGGTGTTGATACCTCTTTGTAGTACCTCCCATAACTGACCAGCATCAGCAACCCCCGGCGTGTGAGCCGCGATACCAATGGTGAGGTTGAGTTTCGCAGCGACGGCGGCTAGGAAAGGGGGACGGATGAAGAGACCAAAAAGCCATGTTGTGCCTGAGGTCGGGCCGCCTTGTTCTGCCGCCTGCCGGCCTGACAAGACGAGCACGTTGACCAATAGCAGACGGCGTACGGAAGAGGCGTAGAACATGCCTCAAAGGCGGATGCAAGGCGATGGATTCGTCGATCAACGCGGCCCCGTGTGTCTTGGAGGCGGAGTCCGACTCGACGCGGTTAGAGGTCTCCTCCATGGCCGTCACGTCAACGGGTTCAATGGTTCCGTAAGGATCAATGAGCTGGGATGCAATTGGACGAAGCACAAGGAACGCTCTCATTTGTATTGGGCTGTGGGAAGTTGAGAAGCCGTTGATATAGCCAAGCTAGTCCACCTTGCTCATCAAACATTCAAGACCCCATAGGTGGGTTGTAGTTGCATGTTCACTTGTACTCGACTGCGAGACCACACAACTAGGGGTCTCGTCTTCCACTCTAGCAGGGAAACGTGACTGAAGGAAGTTGATATAATCCCCATAGACGGACTTCTGGACGAGCGTTTGTCCGGTCCCAGCTACGAGGGTAACTGGTAAATGTTGGGAACGTACAGCTGGTCGAAAGCCGCTTACTTTGAATGATTGCTGGCCATGAGAGAAAACCGGCTCGATGTAGCGATTTTATTCCAGTGGATCTTGTAATGTCCTCGACGGTTTCAAGGATATTTTCCCGAGGCCTTATCAAAACTTGGAAAATATCTTTCCTCAGACTTGGATGGGGGCGGGGGCGGCTGCAGTCCTGGCAATCGTTTCAGACCCGAGTGAATTGAAACCACCATCCGCTGCGGCGCGGATCGACTCATCGAGAACCATAACCATATTCACCATCATCGCATCCAGCTTCCCGATATCGACCCGAATATACTTGTGGATCAGGGATGAAATCTAGTCGAGTGTTCCAAGATCGTCAAGGATAAGCACGCGAGGGAAGGCACACACCTTCGTAAAACCTTGCAAGCCGGTCGCTTAGACTGGTGACAAATGTGGATAGGTCACCAGGAATAGATAGGTCATCAGGATTAATCTGACGAAGTGTCAATATCAAAACAAGACACGAGACTGTAGGCTTAAGCTCACCTTTAAACAAGATGATTGGATTCTTGTTATAGCCAAAATATGAGCAGATTGCGCCGCGAAGCTCTTCGATGTCCGAGTTGATATCAATCATACCCACGTGCAGAAGCGTCGGAGAGATATTATATTGGAAGTCTCTGGAACCATTCAACATACAAGACTTGGCTCTTTACGAGAGAATGATGAGCCGCAAAGAGACATCATACTGTTGAAAGTGCACTCCTGGACGACGTTGTCGCGATGTGGCCAAGAGAAGTAAGACGTCACTCCCCAGGCCTGTCTGTTTAGCCTTGTGATGAATTCGTGTGGATCTAGACCAGTCGATACATTGTATGCGTCGCTAACGTCGGACAGAGATATAATCTCGGTGGATTTACATAAAAGAGTGGGTAAAATGACTGTCGTTCGAATCTGTCCCGAGTGTTATGTTTTAGAAGTATCCAAGCCGAAGCTACTCACCGAAGTTATACGGATGTGACCGAGCGCAACCTGCATGTTGATTGGCATACGTATATCATGCGCCTGTCTCATTGTCACCTCCGTGAGACCCGTATAATTTTCGTGTTCCAGAGATGCTATGGTCCGTGTTACATCCAAACCTGTCGAGAAGTCTTGATACGTACGATGATGCTCGAGAGCAGGCAAGCATGATTGAGAGACATGTTGCAGAAGCTCGGTTACTGAAGAACGCGCTTTGATGCAATGTGAAAGAATGGTGCCTGTGAGCGAGTTCAACGAGTGTTATCACTATGAGCAAAGAAGGGCAGTACAAACCTGCAGATATGTTGTACATGCGCCTTGAATTGCGTTGTCTGCTCCCGTACTCGGGATCAGTCAACGTCTAATTCATGCAAGGTCAACGTTGAAAGATACACAAATTCGGGGTTAATGGATACTTACCTTGAAGATATGATACATCAGCAGTTCAAATTTGAGAGCCTCTACGCCTATTTTACAAACACGCAAGACGAAGACGACAGGTACGTCCAAGAATAATTGAAGTTAGTGACGTTCGTCATCGCACCTATTGACTTACCTCGGTAACGTCTGCCGACACAAAGATATTGCGGACGAACTCTTTATTAACGCGTGATGGGCACTCGATCTCGACACTACGCCTCTTCCAAACCGTGCAAGGTATTTTTTGACGCCTCGGTCACCTCGCTGTTCACATGTGCTTGCATGAACCACTGTGTGCGAAGTGTCTGTCAGGGCGGCTGCACACAAATCCAAAGTGGACGTAAAAGATCGACCTTGTTGAGTGATACATTCACTTTCAACAGTTCGGCCACTCTTACATCTCCTTCGGCCTGGTCTGTCTCGGCTTCCCCGGATATACTGGTATGGGGAGCGTTCCATAGCATAAAACTACCCTGCTGTGCTGGGGTGAGGACGGGGCGTCATGGAGCATGTATGTGAGACGGACACAAACCTCGTGCCTGCGTACAAACACCTCATGGCGCTGGAGCAATGCAGACCCGACTTCTGTGGCGGGGGTTGGCACACTGATACGATGGGTGCGTCGGAGAGAGACTCACCTGCACTCAGAAAGAGCCTGCTTTCGAGCTTTCGAGCTTGCTAGGCCTTTGTAGTATCGCTTCCGCAACAACAGGAAATCTTGGTCTGAGCCTTGAGGCGCAGGGGAGGGGATCCAGGAAAGTTGGTGAGAGCAAGGGTGAGGCCATCGATTGTGGAGGTTGCATGATCGAGGCTGTTGGCCAAAGGAGAGTCTGGCCGCGTAGCTAGGCGGTGGACGAGTTAACTCGCTGAACTTGTTGAAGATTGATCGATCGATCCGTGGGAATTACCTGTGAGAAACTAAGTAATTCTGCTAAACGTAACCGGGGCCCCCTTGAAGTTGGCAAGTTCAAGTTGGCAATCACCGAAGAACCCCTCCGAGTCAACGATTCCAACCCGACAATCTTAAGTACCAGCTTTGAATCCATGCAGCAATCCTTCCCTACTGACTTCTATTGGGGACTAGAAACTGGAAGCTCGTTGTAAGTCCTTCCATGCTCAGCTCCTCCAGTCGCTTCTTCAATCCGTTCCCTCATCGACAGTAGGCGTATGTAAAGGATCCTGGGAAAGGCGGAAGATGTTCGACACAGCCCTGATTATCGACGCGTTGCCCGACCAGTTACCACAGCTGGGGTAGGAATGTCAAACAGCGTCAAAGTCAAACAAAAGAAAGCCTGCACATAGACAGTAGATTCGGATAAGCAATGCTAACGTCATTATACAATATCGAGTCGTGAGCATTGTCGTGGCAAAGGAAACGATGACCGTGTCGTCCATAATCGGAAGCATGTTCAACCTTGATGCGCGGGATGAGATCGAAATTACCGTTGTGCGATGGTCTTGTGTAAGGGGTGCTGCACGGCAGAGTCGTGGAGAATGGAGTTGTAGTGACAATCCGGAGGTTTCTCGCCGCGGCCCCGGCGTACGCGGCGAGCAGACTTCTGAGGACATTCTCCGCAGACGAATTGGGGTGACTATGACGAACATTGTGTTTTCATCAAATGCACCGTGCACGCAAGAGGTCTGCGGCCTCGGTGTAAATAGAAGTAGTATAGCTGAACTGAAGCAAGGCAACCGCAAGGCAAAACATCTGGCAGAGGTCACAGTATCGTGATCCCTCCGGCAAGGAGCATCGAAGCATACTCGGACGTTCTCGGGTAACGTCCTCGACTGTTTCAACGATGTTTTCCCGAGGACTTTCGTAGCTTAAAAACGATCTTTCCTCCGACGGACATTAATGGACGCGGGCGCGACTGCAGTCCTGGCAATCCAAGTGGCAATCGTTTCAGACCGGCGTGAACCGATACCACCGTGACTGTCTGCTACGGCGCGGATCAGCTCATCCAGAACCACATTCAAGATCGTCACATCCAGCTTCCTACTTTCGACCCATACGTGCTTGTGGATCAGAGATGAAATATGGTCGAGTGTTCCAAGATCGTCAAGGATAAGGACATAAGGGAAACCACACACCTCCAAGTTCTGCAATCGTCAGATCTATCATCGTGCGAATGCAATCTCCCAGTCGTGCCCCCGAGTGCTCGTATAAGAGGCTTGAAGGGTTGCAAAAGTGTGCGAGATTTTTGACCGAAGGACTCATATACTGGAGACAGTTGATGCGTTGTGTGATTTCAGCTTTATCCATCCCGGTCACGGTAGAGAGTATTGTCAAGAAATCGAGCGTGAGCTGGGGAGCAAAGTCTGTAAGCCGGTCGCTTAGACTAGTGACAAAAGTAGAGATCACCACCGGTACTACGCCCGCGGCCCGGCGCCACAGCTGATTTGGGGAGGGAAAGAGGACCGGGGGACGCGACTCTCCCAATAGCCTCATATCTCTGTGGCGCTAACGGAGCGCTGGCTGAGTCACCCGTCAAATCAACCAGGTCATCGAATGGTTTGGAGGAAGCATGGACCGCGTGTTTCAATGATGATCGTGATGGCGGACGACCGTTGGAACGTTTGGTTGATAAGACAGCTTCGCCGGTCACCGGACCTGCTAAAGGCCATCGCGCTTCCCCTGTTTCATGAGGTCCTGTAACCTGTTCTGAACGAGCATTATTTTGGGCAACCGAACGCCGAGGCTGTGGACGGAAGGGTATTGAAGTAGAAGGGAATGACAAGTCAACAATGTTCTCGTTGCCAAGATTAGGTTCTGGTTGCGTGGTATAACGGTTAGGCTTCTGAGAATATGCCACGGATGCATGTAATTCTTCTAGGGAGGGGAACCTTGTCTCCGCAGACAGATCACCAGTCTGAAGAAATGCTGGCTTACCGGTAAAGGGGGTTGAGCTTGACAATGACTGGATAACAGGACTATTCCTCCATGACGAGCTTGTGTGCAGAGGAATAAACTATCCCCGCCGACGAGGCGTCAAAATCAAAACAAGACACAGAGACTGTAAACTTGAGCTCACCTTTAGACGCGATGATCGGGTGCTTGCCATAGTCAAGATATGAGCAGATCGTGTCGAGGAGGTCATACACGGCACTGCGAAGCTCTTCGATGTCCGAGTTGACATTAATCCATACCTACGTGTTGAAGCGTCACAGAAATCTCGGGATCCTCTCAACACACAAGACTTGGCTATCACGAAGCAGTTGGCTCTTCGCAGCCCTGATGGGCTGTGAGAGAACGTTGAGCAGTAAAGATAAAGAGACGTCATGCCATTCAGAACGAACACATTGACAACGTTGTCGCGATGTGGCGAAGAGAAGTAAAACGTTACTCCCTGTCGGCTTAGCCTTATGATAAATTCGTGTGGATCAAGACCAGTCGATACATTGTATGCGTCGCTAACGTCGGACAGAGATATCATCTCGGTGGATTTACATGAAAGAGTGGGTGAAATGACTGTCGCTCGGATCTGTCCCGAGTGTTATGTTTTAGAAGTATCCAAGCCGAAGCTACTCATCGAAGTTCCTCTGCCTCTTGCTCCCGCTGCGCCTTCTTGCGCCCTTCTTCCATTGCAGCAGCCCGCTCGGTCTCGCGTTGTCGACGTTGCTCCGCCAACCGTTCCTCCTCTTGCCGTTTTCTTTCCGCCTCGATCTGTGATCCGGGGTCAGTCCCACTACACACACCGACATTAATCAAGAAACACTCGCCCGCCTCGGCTCTCAGTCGGTCTTCCGCGCAGCTCCCCCGCTTCTTCTCGCTCCCTCCTTTCTTCCTCCTTCTTCTCCTCATACGCAGCCCTCCTCTTCTCCTTTTCCTCCTCGATCTTCTTCTACCGTCGTCTCTGACACTCCTCAGACAAACGTAGAACAACAAAGGAACTAGGACGTACCGCGATCGATACCTTGAGCCCACCAGGTCCTGTGCGAGTTTCTTAGCCTCTTCTGTCCTGATCGACTCGATTTCCTGTCGCGCGCGCTCAATCTTTTTCTTCTTAGCATCTTCCTTTTCTTTTTGCTCCTCGATCAACTTCTTGGCACACGCGAGCTCCGCGCGGCGATACGCTTCCTCCTTCTCTTTTAGTACGCTCAGCTCCGAGAGCAGCTCTGCGGCGTGCGACGAGCGTTTTGCGCAGAGAGAGGGCGCGCCGTTCGGCGTTGGCTACGGCGACAAGCTCGGCATACTGGGTGGCTTGTTCCATCGGGGGAGAGCACCGACTCTGGGTCGATCACGCGCACAGCCGTTGTGGAGCGCCGCTGAAAGGAAACTGGAGCAGGTCGAGTTTCATCTCGTCCTGCCGTAGCCAGGGCCTGCATATTCAATTCGAGCACCACCCATTTCGAAGCCCAGGCCGGAATTTCAATTTCAACAACGACTCACCAAATCTTAGCATGCTGTAATTTATGCCGGAGTTGCATCATGTAAACCTTACCTCGACCCAGTCCAAGCTTTGAGTTTCTCAGGAACCATCGATATTTTTAAAAGAAGTCAATACTGGTATCTCGTGTAGATGGAGTATGAAATGAAGGGATTCAGGAGAAGAAAAAAAGAAATTCAATCGACCCTGTTCCTAGTAAATATCACCTTCGCACGGAGATCAGTCGCGATAACAGTGGCTATCCCTCTGGGTACCGTGACGACCACGGTCCACAGGGGCCAGCGTGGAATTCAGCTCGTTCGCAGCGAAGAAATGTCCCGGACTAATGTTTAGTCAGGAAACTGATTCTGAACATACATATACAAGAGAGAATATGGATGCAGTGGCTGCAGCAATCATCATTCCTTTCGGTATAAAAGTGCCATCCGAAAATGTGAAGTCTTTCAAAACCTTGCATGCAACGGTCACTAATGAATTGAGCGTGGTCTGTGCGCATAAGCGGATATGAAGTATGGCTGCCATGGCAATATCATGTCGATTTTCCGCATTTTCCCAAGCGCAGCTTTGGACGAGCCGTCCGTCTCAACAATACCCTCAACATCTTCATGGAAGGGTTGGATGTGCTGTAGATTGGTTGTAAGGCGGAAGAGTACTTGAGTGAAAACCCAGACCAAGTAAATTCTTATGTCAGTCTAGATTGTCGTCGTCTCTGGGATATATCCCTACATTGGAGTTCAGTGTGTATTTATACTGACTGTATGAATGAATGTACTCACATGAATAGATCTGAAGTTAACGACCAGAATACGATTCACCAACCGTTTCACTTTGGTTGATTCTGGGCCTCCGCTTGTTCTATACCGCCACGATACCAGTCTGCCCCGTATTCGTTCAGATATTTCCGTCGCTCTTCGATTATCGAACCACGATGCCGCACGGTACATGCCAGTGCGATATTTCGAGGAACACTGGTAAACAAACGTGTGGCCAGTCTGTATACAGAGTATAAGGTATCTTTGAGACGGTGCTATGGTATCGACTTACGATCTCATAAATGCGGGAAACGAGCCAATCACAATACTTCCTTTGATGGCATCCATGGTGTAATGCATATTGATGACAATCCGATCAGGGTTGCGGCCTGGAGAAATTGGATTAGAAAGTGGGAAAGTGACGGTAGAGTTGACAGACAGAGAACACACATGATTGAAGGCCGACAAATGGTCTATGGCTCGCCCCGCAGATGTTCCACGAAGCTCAACGCAGGTATGCTCTTTCACTCTGCACGCTGACAGATCAAATTCGAACACGAGTCAAACGATACTCCTCACCGTTTCTTCTGAGATCCAGGAGCTCATTGAGGGTCGTCACTATCTCATTTCTGATTTTGGGGTATAGAGCTTGAAGACTGCGAATAAGTCGGGAGCGAATGACCTCAATGTGATACGGATTATCAACGATCTCGCGACATAGGATGTACCTGATGTGAATTTGTTGTCGAGGACGTTTGACTCAGATACGGGTCTGACTTCCACAAGCATAAACACATGACTCACGTCATCAACGGCTTCCGCAAACGAAAAGTACTCGCCGGACGCTCCTCTATGCATCTTCGGCTACTTATAATAATAGTCCAGTGATGAAGTTTTGGTATTCTGAACGGTGCCGACTTGCGCTATATAATGTTAACACCCGATTGTTATTCGACGCGCAGAACTCACCTTCTCGTAACCTCGTATAATTCTCTGCGCACTGACCATGTACTTGAAAGTGGTCCATCAGCAGCCCAACCATGCTTGAGCCTGCAGTCAGAATTGCATCAAGCTGTTGAAAAAGCACGCGTTGACAATATGTATTCCACTCAGTTGATTCAAGCAGTACTCACTCTGGAGCGCTGAGACAACTTTGAGAGTACGACCGCGGTCGCGACGAAGCCTACGACGTCATATGTAAGTGACGCTCGAAAGATTTGCTGGCAGCTCTGGCAGTCCAATGACACCAGTAGACATGACATTCGGACTGTGGGTGCCAGTGGAGGCCATGGGGGGCGAAGCAGGCCACAGTAGAAGTAAGAAGGGGGAGATGGAGAGAGAACTAGTGCGAGATCAAGAGGTTCAGCAGACGCAAACTTTGGTTTTTATGACACCATCATGTATACCAGTGAGGAGGTATCTTTTGGAAGAGCCGCATCTGGAACGAGTGCATAGAGGTGGTCCTTGGACTGGGTCGCTTTTACGAAGACCGTCAACGAGAGACGGGCGATGACATTGTCGGAGAAGGATGATGCTACGCGGACATGTGAACAAGTTAAACGAATGGTTGAGGTAGACATGCGGCAATGCAAACAGAAGGGACAAAGTACGAGAGCGAAGGTAAGCAAACAAGGTTTTCTGTGTATGCTACCGTAGAGGCTATCCATATGAAACGATTTGGAGCTACTAGGCTAGTCAAGGTCGGGTAACGAAAGCTCACTAAGTAGATCAATCGCGTGTACGGCCTGCGCTCGGGATTCCGGACTCAGCCCCGTGATCGGTTGCCCGTTCCTCAGGCGCTTAAACCAACTGACAATTTTTCGATACATTTCTATAAAATGGTCAACGCGGCGCGACTTGACCACATCCCGGTCTTCGAAGCGCCTGTTTTTCAACACGTCGGCCTCGATAACAGCAACGAGCTGAAAAAAAAAAAAAAATCATTTAGTATTACATAAAACGACTTGAAAGAATAGGCACTTACCCAGCCCAGCCCGAATGCGAGCATGGGGTCTGTTGCTCGTGGGATTTCAACCCATTGATCAAAACCGAGGTTAGTTTGAATATGGTGATACACTCCAATAAATCCGACCGATTTACTTCGGCAGAAGAAATGGTGCAAAAACTCTTTTATCTCCAGGCGTCCAAACCAAACTATCTATAACCAAAGTCGTCAGATGGGCCGTATTAGCAAATGTAAACTTTACTTACCCGTCTGGATCCGTCATTGTCGAGCATAGCAATGTGAAACATACTATAACCATGCTTGTCGTCCCAATCGAGTTCTCCGCTTGGCGATCTCCATGCCGATGCCGTTTCGATATCATCCAGGTCTCTCAGAAGTACGATTCGAGGATACTCGAACTGTTCGAGCTGTTCGTAGCACGGCGCCAGAAGATTCCGCGTGGAAATATATGCGTTGTGGAATAATGTGTGTCTCGCGAAACCAACCTGATGGAGACTCAGATAAAGCGCAGGAAATATTGTCGAGATTTACCTCTGCTTTGAGAATGTTTCGAAAGTTTCTGTTCGACATCTTGGTGGAACAAAGTTTGCCGTCGATCATGATGGTCACTAAGGAGAGGTTAGTCGTTTGGGCTGCTTCAACTGTACAGAAAACGTACCATTCTCCGGATTCCACCTTGCCGGGTTGAGTTGCATTCGACGAAGGAGCATAATGGCCCGGTTGATGGGAGAAACCAATCGAATGCTTATTTTAAGGGTTTCTGTTGGGTTGCCGTGTGTCAGTAGCGCGCAAGGAAAGACAGGAGGGGGCGGCCCCACCTCGTACTTCATTCCTCTCCGTTCCGAACCCTGCCCCATTCCCTGACGGTCCCGGCCTTTTTATCCGACGAAAGACTCGAACTAGATCTGCGAGCAACAGATTCGGCGATATGAGCGCCACCGTTGTCCTTCGATACCTGCCGTTTACGGCCGGCCTACCCTCAGGCTCTTTGCGAGGGCCCCATTCTCAACGACAGTATCGGCACAGCCTTAATGCCACCACCAAGTTATCACGCTGCTGCCGTGGGCAGAGACTGCAACCGGGACGGCGCTGCGACGGAAACGGATAGCTCGCTTCATTGCTTCGAGAAACGACTCGAGGCGCGAAGGGGACCGTTGACGTGGATCCGGGTTCGAGCTGCATTGCCCACGGCAGCGCCTCTGATTGTTCTGGAGTGCTTGGAAGGGATCTGAGATAGGCTAGGACGTGCGTGTAGTTGCCCACGCAGAAATATTAGATGACTAGGAAACGGGCACGTCGGTTTGGATACCTACAGAGCACTCGACCGATCGAGGAAGATATGTAAGCCTGCCAGAGACCCGGGGAGGAAGCCAGTGGAAACAAGGTGGTCACGAAAGGCGAAGCTAAATTCGTTGCTTTGCTGAACCAACGATCATCACTGGCATTTGAATATACCGATGCAGTCTCGGAGGCGAGCGATAACAAGAGGGTAATATAGCGAGAGAGGTAAGAAGACCATGACGCCAGGGAACTCGCGCAAGCTCGGTAGGTACTAACCGATCACGTTTCCAAAGTGACTATGAGCTTTGATGGATCGATCGCACCATCTGGGATGGGAGAGAAGGAGGTTGGATTCAAAGGGAGGTTGCGGCGGGGTAGTGTCTGTGTTTATTAGAGCGACAGGCACCGAGCGAAAATGAATGCGAGACTGTGACACCAACTTGAAGGTGGCTTTTGAAGAAGACGCGGAGTCCAACAAACGGAGGGGATGATGAGCATTGTCTGTCAATGGGATGCTAACCAAAGCACCAGATAGTCCGTCTTCCTCTCCATCGCCATCGGGGATATTCAGTAGTGGGCGGTGAACTATGAGGGCGGGAGAACAACACGTTGGTGGTTGTTACTCTGGTGAATGGAATGGATACGTCGGCAGATCAGCGCGGGGAGAGCTCGCGTCAGAGGACTCTTCGAAAATGCGCGGTGCCAGTTCACGAGAACGGCGATTAGGTACAGCTGGACCAAGCTGCCCACCAGCGTGTCCCACGCAGGAACGTCCTTGACCATCGACGCTAGACAGTGTCCTTATAGAGGGCGGCAGCGTCTCGATCATGGGCAAACGGTTTGTATGCAGTCTAGCGTCGATCTGCACGTCGATCTGGGCAGGGTTCACGTATCGCTCGAAAATACGCCGCCAGTTCACGAGAACGGCGATTGGGTACAGCTGGACCAAGCTGCCCACAGCGTGTCCCACGCAGGAGCGTCCTTGACCATCGATGCTAGACAGTGTCCCTCTGGAGGGCGGGAGTAATGACGGAAGTTTGATTCCAGTTTTCTCTACATTAGCCTGGAACACGATGTCTCCCTTTACTCCTTCCTCGATTATCGGTGCAGATGATGAGACAATGCCTATCGAGGCATACGCATAATCGTTGCACCGGAACCACGGGGTCCGCAGCGCTGGAAATTGGACTGTTCCAAGAACTACGACTTTTGGTTCAGATATCCGTGTTGGTTTGGGTGTTACTAATCAGGGATCGAACGACACTGGGAGCCGGAAGATGAGTTGCGATTTAGTCACGACATCGGATTTGTCGCGCGTTTACGGAATGCGACTTGAAGGAGCCAGCTCCCAGTTGACAGTATCGCAAGAAACATGATTACGGGATGGCAGAGAATGGTGAACACGCTGTGATAGGACTATTGTGGCAAAGGGAAGGAAAAATGAGGGGCAACCAAAATCCAGGAGAGTTAATAACGTACAAGCAAAAGGAGAAGTGCTTGGTAACATCGCTTGGACCCGAAAAAAATCATACGTAGACAACAAGTCTCGAGCCACGAACGACAACACCTTCCGGACCTAAAGTGGAAGACAACAGATGTGCCTGATTAAGCTCTAGTGTGTTGAAGACGTCCGCGAGGGAGGACTTAGTCGAGGTTGATATATACGGAGTGTTATGCGGCGCTATTGAAGAAGAATGCTCCTCAGGTTTGCGCTTGCTGGTGATTCGGGCATGCCCCGGCGTAATGCGCACCCTAATCGATTTATCGTGACTTGTCGTCCCACTTCCGCCGTCTCCCCCGGGATCTACCGTCTTGTTTGAAGTTTCCCAATAGTAGCAAGGTCGAAATACCCGGTCTCCCCAAAAAGATATTTCCTGTTGGTAAACGGAGTGCACGTAGCCTAGCGGTGATCTGCACGTCGATTTGAGCAGGGTCCGCGTATCGCTCGAGTTCCATTAGACCTTGAACAAACAAAGCGGGCTGGCGACAGGGTTATCTTTTTCGGCCTGGAATGACAATCTATCGCCCACGGGAACAACAGTTCCGAGTACATTGGACGCGATGGGGCTCCACTCTGCCACTATCATGCAACGAAAAATGAAAACGATCGCGTGGGATCTAGATAAATAGATTAATCAATCAGTTAACCCGAACGAAAAAAGGGCAGCAGTGCAAACCTTTGAAACGGCGTTGATACCTCTTTGTAGTGCCTCCCATAACTGAGCAGCATCAGCAGCCCCCGGAGTGTGAGCCGCGATACCAAAGATGGCAATCGGCTCCTGTTTTACGGGGCTCGGAGCGGCAGTGTCATCATACGTATCTGGTGAAGCTGTATCAACGCAGCTCAGTACATGTTCAGGCACAGCTCTCTCCAAAGCGCGCAGAGTACTTGATCCTGGACCGATGTTGGCAACTATGAGATCCACGTTCGGTAGAACGGCAGGAGCCATCTTCTTTGCGACTAGATCCAAGTTTACGGGGAAAACGAACACCATGTCGAACACTGGTACCACCAGTGACAGGTAATCGGAACTGGGCCCTACAATCCCAGTGGGCAGTACAGATCTTGATACTCCGAATGTTACGCCAGTCAACGTCGGCCAAGATCTGGTTTCGTGTGTCTGGCGAATGTAAGTCAGAATGGTAGGGCGCGCCTAGGGCAGTAGGTTACGAAATGAGGGAACTCGACAATACATTATAGCCTGTCCAATGGTCAACGAGAGGAATAAAATAATATGGCTTCGAATGCACTCGCCTTTTGTTTCAATTGAGCAATATGATGCTCAGCAATCTCGGTTTTCGTCAACCCAAGACACACCGCGCTCCAAGAAGTCCCGGGGTGAGATCCACGGACAAGCTTCCTCGAGAGCTGCAAGACGCGTAGAGCGATCTAAAATACCAAGCAAAAGAGTTCGACAGCAGCGTTGATGTAAGAAAGTGTACTGCAGGGCACAGCAACGACGCCAGCAGGGAATATTCTAGAAATAGACCTAGGACTCCGCTGGCGTGATGATCGACATTGGCGTCGATAAATTTGGGGAAAGAGCGAGAAGGAAAAGTGATTTGAACATATGAGCATGATCATAACATAGTGCTTGTGCGAGAGAGAGAAACGTACGGAAGGTGTGACAGTGTCGAGACTATCAGCGTCACGCCGGTGATCGGTTCGCACAAAAAATTTCTGTCACTAGCCATTTTGCACAGAGAGAGACGTCACAAGTTCCCATTTTTGTGATTGGCAACCAGGAGCGATGTGGGTGAGGTGGGGCCATCGAGTGGTGAGCGAGAGGCATGCAACTCGACCTAGTGTCAATCTACTCACGCCACAATCTACCCACGCCACTGCCAAAGTACCGCGACCGTTGAACACGAGTTTCCTGGACCCTTTAGCTTTTCTACCTTGGCCTGACCTATTGAAGGGAGTTCTGAGGATCGCACGACGAGCACTAAACGTGCTCGAGTGACGAACAAGCTCGTTAATTATAACAGGGGGACATCCAACGGGATATAAAATTTGTCGTAAATATTCATGATGTGTGTCTGGTTCCTCGCTGTATCTAGGAGAGGTCCGGTAAGATTGGACCAATGGAAGGTTGCTTCTCCAAGTAACCGCCATTCCGCAACAAGAAGAAATAATCGCTTCCGTCACCCTGTACAAAACGGTCAGAAAGGTGTGCCAGTTGACCGCCAGCCTGGGCGCAGTATGGGTGCAGGACTACTACGCGGATTAGTATCTCGATGCGGGGGATGGCGAGGTTGAGTTTCGCAACGACGGCGGCTAGGAAAGGGGGACGGATGGAGAGACCAAAAGCCATGTTGTGCCTGAGGTCCGGCCGCCTTGTTCTGCCGCCTGCTGGCCTGACAAGACTTCCGAGGGTTTCAGGTGACTCATCACCGATAATCATCGCCCGTCGACTGCAGTCGCGTAATGTGCTGTCGTACGAGGTCCACCCGCTGGGGCTCACGAGTGCGTTGACCAATGATTCATAGCAGATGGCGTGCGGAAAAGGCGTAGAACCATGCTGCGAAGACGGATGCGAGGCGATGGATTCGTTGAACAGCGCGGCTCCGAAAGCGGTCAAATGAGTGAAGCTGAGAAAGGGGAACATTGAGAGAGCAGATCGAATAGCACTTGTGAGACGAGCACGCAACGTTGGACTTCATTAAGCAACGCAAATGATAGGTCGACGACACGCCGAGTGTTGTAAGAGGCAAGGAGAAGTGCTAGCCGTGAACAACGCACTTCATTTCTTCCTCCTCCTTGGTACCTTGCGACATGCCTGAGGTGCTTGTTCTTCATCGATCGACACGTTCATGATATGAGGTAGTCTTGTTGAGCCTATGACTCGGAGTGACATCCATGGTACGATCGACTGCGACATACATTGCAGCCAGTGCACGAACCGCGGAGAGCCTGAGATGCCATCTTCTGTTTTATTCACTTCACGATCAGGAAGGTAGCGTTCTTCGTTGTCTTCGTCAGCAGATTGCGCGGTTTCAAGTTGAGCGGAAATCAATTAATCACCGGTGATGTGAGTGTGAATGGTCATACCTGACGCTTCATTGACGGAGAGGAAGCACCAGACGATCGGACGATTGACATGTCCGTCCAGTCAAGCGCGAAAGTCTAGTTTCAAACGCGAGCACCATCTCCGCCGCCGCCAAGAACACCGTGACGTGGCTTGGAAGTGCCACAGAGTCTCGACACGCTCAGGTTTTGAGGACATTGTGGATCCCGATGTCGAGTGCGTTCGTGGCGTATCAGCTCTCTGCGACCCCCACTGGCGCTTGCCGACCTTGCAGTGCCGGAGGGTGAGCAATATGACCCGTGTGGGGGAAGGTGTAGTGATGACGGTGTTCGAGTGTGAGGCCCCGTGCGGGTTGTTTCATTACCTGGAGTACTGTGCCCCACTTCGAATTTAAGGGTTTGATGAGGTGATCTGAGAGGAGGAAGGTAGTACGACGCACTGTTTCTTATGACTAGTATTGTTGAGATGAACATACCGTAGTAAATGTGAGCCCCCTTCAAATTGACAAAAGGTCCGGGAGGTCATCCTACTAGTATTTCCCTCTGACGACTCGGAGAAATTTCATCATCAATATACTATCAAATCGATGTCGAATCGTGTTGACGTCGATGTTAAGAACAGATTTGTGACTATCTAAGACCCTTTGCTATGACGTTCCAAACCTCATTGGAATAATTCTCATGTGCGCGCGATACACATTACCTTGTTACCTTGCAAGGTCCTTGGGGAAACGACTTCGTCTGCAGATTATCAACATCACCTCAGGCTTATACGGCACAGGTGCGAGATCGAGCGCGAAAACCCCATCGAATTGAAACAGTGCCACACAGCGCTCCGCAACGACGTGGCTCGTATGTGGCTGGAGGCTCACGCGTCCACCGATGTCTCCATCGCCCGCCCTCCCTCTCCTCTTCCTCATCCGAGTCTCACCGCCGCCTTGCAACTTGAATAGCGCAATGACACGCGTCGCCTCTCGCCCAGCGTACCCAAATGGACGCACACGTGTCTCCCCTGCCCTCCTCGCTGTCTCCCACCCAGCGTACGGACGCGTACGTGCTCCCCTCGCTCTCCACCCAGTGTGTCCGTAAGGACGCGCAGGCATCCTTGCCCTCACCCTCCTCACCCTCACCCTCGCTCTCGCCTACCTCCACTCATAAGTATCCCGTGTGTATACCCACCCCGGGTACTTGTATGACCTCCAATCCAGGGGTTATCCATCCCATTGCCTACCTGCGACAAGAGGAGACAATGGGCTATCCTGAAAACTATGGAACTACAGACGGACTAACATACTATTGAAGCATCTTTCAGATACCCTGGTACTCTTCAGTTGTAGTTTTCTATTTGAATCACACAGATACTCAGTACAGTGTCTAAGAAATCACGCAGATCTGAACGCGAAATCGCGCAGACGAACTCGTGCGAATGAACCACTAGATTGCGTTGATGCTAATGTGTATCGCACGCACAAGAGGCTTTTTTCGCGCTAATTATTTGGGATTTGGACCGTCATATTTGCAGCGTCATCGTTTGCAGCGTCATCGCCAAGCAAGGTCATACATCGTCAACGCTCAAAGAGGCCGACGTTTGATACATTGGACTAAAGAAGAGAAATACAACAGTTGTATCCTACATATGAAGAGAGTGTCATAATTTTTAAAAAGAAAAAAAAAAAAAAAAGAGAAGGCATTGGTTTGACGCATAATCTGGCATAGTACATAGGAAGAGCTCTTAATTGCTGCTCGCTTGGAAATAAGTCTCAGTATGGTTCAGTATAAGGATAAGTGACACACTTACTGTCAATGATATAACCTACATTCCCAACGGATCAAAGCGAATGCCAGAGACGGCATCGAAGTATCTACCAGTTGCCGATTTAGGATCGTCTGTAGTGTAGTAGACATCGCGGACTTGTATCAGACGTGCTACAGTGTATGTGTCAAGCAGCTCGGCCTCGGCCTCTTCACAGGCTACCTGCGCTGTAGCCAGCTCAAGAACCACACTCTTCTTCGTAGAAAGTGCTTGGATGTACTCTGCAAGCAGTTCGTTTACGGACTTTCGTTGCGGTAGACGCGCTGATACCCCCTGCGTTCTCTGTCAGCATTAGGTATTTTACAACAAATTTTTGAAATGGAGACCATTCCATGTGCCCTCGTAAGAAGTTGTTCTATGTATTCTTCGAGCCTCTTGTTACAAGTTTTCGTATCTCCGCAAGTCTGCAAAGGGGCAGTGGACTTGGGCGCGCGAGAGGTAGCTAGTGCGTTTCCGAGAACCCAGTTACTGGGGATCTGTTGGTACCCCATGAGTGTCTCCATGCTTGTGGATGTGTGGGGAAGAGAACAGCGAGGCTCGGTGCGCTCGTAACCTCCCAGCTGAGGTGGGACCGGGAGGGCTGCACTTTCGACTTGTAACATTGAGTCGCGGGGGGTGGAGTGATGGACCTTCGTAAGGTCGAGCTGCCTTTCCATGTGAATGGTTCTTGAGGCACGAGTCACAGACCGTGGAAACTTCTGGAAATTGATTAGTTATTCATGCCAAACAAACGCTGTATTGCCTCAACCTCACACGATCTGTCTTCATAATAGAGCCTGGTGGACTAATCGAAATCCAAAAATGGGGCTTGAAGGCTGTCTTCAGTGTCACTTAACAGTGTAACAGTATCTATGACATTCAATTGTTCATAGACTTGGTTCGGACATGCGCATTGTCGTTATTTGTTCACACGTGGACCGTGGTTTAAGGAAGCTGTACGTTCGATCGTTCCCCGAGGGCGGAGCTATGTACACATTTTCTTTGATTGGCTGGTGGACTGACTGTGAATCCAAAACGGGGCTAGGTAAGCCTTGGAGACCCTGGCTGTCTCCAGTTCCGTGTCACTTAACAGCATTTAGCGTTCAAGTTCGGCAATGCGCAATTGTCTGATTTTTTTTAAGTTCAAGTTGGTCGTTCCCCGAAGGCGGAGCTAGTAAGTACGTTCGTAATCATTTGTTCACGCGTGGTTCAAGGAAGCTGTACGTTCGATCGTTCCCCGAAGGCGGAGCTATGTACACATTTTCTTTGATTGGCTGGTGGACTGACTGTGAATCCACAACGAGGCTAGGTAAGCCTTGGAGACTCTGGCTGTCTCTAGATCCGTGTCACTTAACAGCATTTAGCGTTCAAGTTCGGCGATGCGCAGTTGTTCTGATTTGTTAAGTTCAGCCCGAAGGCGGAGCTAGTAAGTACGTTCGCAATCAACGCGATTTGATTTGTTCACATGTGGTTCAAGGCAGCTGTACGTTCGATCGTTCCCCGAAGGCGGAGCTATGTACACATTTTCTTTGATTGGCTGGTGGACTGACTATCACTGAATCCACAACGGGGCTAGGTAAGCCTTGGAGACTCTGGCTGTCTCTAGATCCGCGTCACTTAACAGCATTTAGCGTTCAAGTTCGGCGATGCGCAGTTGTTCTGATTTGTTAAGTTCAGCCCGAAGGCGGAGCTAGTAAGTACGTTCGCAATCAACGCGATTTGATTTGTTCACACGTGGTTCAAGGCAGCTGTACGTTCGATCGTTCCCCGAAGGCGGAGCTATGTACACATTTTCTTTGATTGGCTGGTGGACTGACTGTGAATTCACAACGAGGCTAGGTAAGCCTTGGAGACCCTGGCTGTCTCCAGTTCCGTGTCACTTAACAGCATTTAGCGTTCAAGTTCGGCAATGCGCAATTGTTCTGATTTTTTAAGTTCAAGTTGGTCGTTCCCCGAAGGCGGAGCTAGTAAGTACGTTCGCAATCAACGCAAGCCTGTCACAAAAATGCATAAACGGAGTATAGAATGTACCCCTCGTTTCGTAAATCCTTGCTCGAGCCGCGCAACCGCACCAAACTTGGTTCATATCGGCGTTGATTGTGCAAGGTACGAGTCGCGAGCTTTTCGAAATTTTGGATGCGGCACAGTTTCACAAGTAACATCGAATTTCTAAATTGCAGGCGACGGCTACTCCGAATCACATCAAAACTCGTCGCGATCGACGTACTGCGCACGGCATTATCGTCGACGTTGTGTGAGGGTGCGTGCGTGCTGTATGTGCATGTCGTCGTCGACGTTGTGCATGAGGGTGCGTGTGTGCTGTCGTTATTGACGTTGCAGGTGAGGCAGGTGAAGGTGCCATCACGCCCGGCCGGCGGCAACTTCCCCCATCAAGACCCCCCGTAAGGACGACGACGACAACGACTCACGCACACACGCACACATGGTCCCTCACCGACCTCACCCGCGAAGTCAACAACGACGACAGCACGCACAACACTGACGACGGCACGCACACACCGCACACGCACCCTCACACAACGTCGACGTCAACGACTCCCTCACCCGCAACGTCGTCGACGACGACACGACACGACGATGCAACGCGTGGTGGGGGCGACGTGAAGACGAGGGTGACGGGAGGCGGCGGCGGCGCGACGGGGACGAGGAAGACGGACGGTGACGATGAATGTGCGTTCCCGCTTTTCTCAATTCCTCCCCCACACCTTCACTCACTCCCTCAAGGCTCACCCCTCTTTCACGCAGCGCCACCCCACATCGCGAGGACGCGACTCGGATGACACAACGACGCGGCGTGCTGGTAGGCACGACACCACGACGACAGCGACGACACGAGGATGACGAGTAGGAGCGACGGCAACTGTCGACTCAACGACGCGACACGACGACGATGACGCGAATGACGACAGCGGCACATCCCCCCGACGACCCCTCTCCCGGCATCCAAATCTGACTCGAGCCTTCATGTTTACCATGCCACAACTCGGATTCTGGGTGAGG
>JBBPOL010000086.1:0-21958 GCA_038091435.1 Leccinum variabile | reverse complement strand
TCCACATTGGTGTTGTTTGGTGGCACCCGGAGATGAGGAAGTGGACACGGAGCGTTGTCAAGTCGTGAGAACGAGGGAGGGTGACAACAACGAACGGTCATCGCATTGTCGCGTTGTCCCGCTGGGTTGTTACAAGTGAGAGAAGAGAGAGATGTCGCGCGGGATGAACAAATACTTACTTACTTACTGTACTATGAGCGTGACAGTCTTGTCCATTTAATTTTGAGATGTACGCACATGTGATCAGTGCATGGGTACGTTTATTTACACTTTTCTTAATGATCTGCTCGCTCACTTACCTACTTCCTACCACATACTTCCTACCACACACCTCAACCTACATACCTCAACCGGCCTCAATTACCAATTGCCCAACACATCAACAATGTGACTCACGTGAGTGCTCTCCTTTCTCCATTCTTGTCGCCGTCTTCACCAACAACCACTCGGACATCCAACCACACATCGACAAGGTTGACCGTGATGAGGTGACGTAAGTCTTTTTTCCTCGCTTGTGCAACAGCGGGACTGACTCGTTGCTTGTGCATCATCACCCTCACCAACAACCATGTGCAAAGACAGCAGACAACACAAAGACATCAATGAGGGTGATGAGGTGATGTAAGTTTTTTTTCCTCGCTTTGTCGTTGCCTGCGCGAAAACGACATGTCGTTGTCTTCACCCGTTGACGAGGGTTGACAAGGTCCCAGACATCCAACCACGCGTTGACCATCGTCACCCTCACTAACAACCACGCGCGAAGACAATATGTCTGAGTGACGACGAGGGTCGAGCCCTCACTAACAACCATGCGCGGAGACGACACGTCCGAGTGACAATGAGGGTTGACCATGACGAGATGACATGTTGAGATGACATGTTGACGAGTGACGACAAGGGTCGACAAGGTCTCGGACATCCAACCATGCCTCGACGAGGGTTGAACATGATGAGATAACATCGTTAATATAATTGTATATTAATAGTAGGTATTAGTTCAAAGTTTTGTTATTGTGTTATATGTAGGGTTTGTAGAAATAATAAATATTTTTGATGAGAATTTTCGGTATAACATCAACTTAATATCATGTACATTGTGTACATATCTGTTGAATGATATGATATTATCAACTATCTTGACTAATACTACATCAATATTCTATCAATTGTATAGAAAAAAATTGAATAATATATCTATATAATCCACAAATGAGCACAATTATTTGGGGGGACCAGGAAATTGCACATATGTGTAAGAAATGTAACATTTTTGCATAATTGTATATTTATGTTACATTTTGTTGAAATTATCTATGATTCTGTGCAATTATCCAGGGGAGGTATTTTTTGATGGACTCCGAGTCAGAGCACATTGTAACCACCGGGCAGTTTTACTATTGAGTTCTTACTACAGAGCATGGTACCATGCGAAACACAGAAATGTGTACAAATCAAACAAGAAGGAATGTCCGTGTAATATACTAATTTGCTGACACCGTACCAATGAGCGAGAAACGACCAACAATTGGCCCGAATCTAATACAACTACTAATTCAGGTCACTGCAGTTGGACCTGGTACCGAGAATTGGACAATGCATAAAATGTCTCTTTGTCCCAATATTTATTGAGTCAAAACTTCCTGGATAGTGCACAGCTATTAAATGACAAAAGCTGTTTATCTGTGGTTTTTCCAAATTGCGGGACTAGGTGAGCAGAAGAGTGCACTTGATCCAGGAAAATAACATCGCCGAAATGTTCTCCATTTGCTCTCTTCGCTTGTCGCAAGACGTGCATGGATGTGGTGGGGTTGAGTTGGTTGGCACCTTGAGGAACTATATCGAACTGAAGTACATAAACAAGGAATCCCTGGCACTACCAAGGTCTTTGACCGCGAGGTGGTACTGGACAGAAAACCAGTCGGAGCTCCCCGACATTGTGACCTGATCAATGACTCAGATTTCGACGTGCACAATAAATTGATGGAACTTCGTACCTGAAAGTCTGGATTGCGGCCAATGTTTCTCAGGGTTACTGTTAAATATCACTGCATCATAACAACCGTGTTTCCAGGACATGGAAGGTGGTGATGCAATGATGGTCTGTGCAGCCTGAGGTCCCAGTTCATTGGCAGAGTGGAACAGTTTCTGTTGAGTGCAGATTGTGTACCAGACAGTGAGGTCAGTGAAAGGAAGTGTGCAGTCATGAGCAGAGGAGTGCGGCCCGCCTACGGTGTGCAGAAGCTTGAATGCTTCTCATAAAAGATAGTCGCCAAGAGCACCCTGGAGATCTGGGATCTGGAACTGCACAGCGATGCTATTGATAGCGCCTTTGTGAACCTTGGGAGCCCTGGCCAGGTTGATTGCAGTGTTGCCAGCAATGAAGGGGGGAAAGGGACTCGGGCAGGAAGAGATGTTGATAAACCATCGGCCTTGGTAAAATAGTTTGTTGGCGAACATTTGGGTTGATCAAGTTTTGCTACTGACTGCCAGTGGAAGAGCTGGACGTCCTGTGCAATGTCAGCACTCAAATCATTATTGACTTCATTGTCGCTGTTGCTGCCATCATTGATGTCATCATCACGTCCTCGGGCCTCTTGCTTGTGTTCTCGGAGTGAAGTTGCAAGTTTAAATTTGGAACACTTTTCGAGATGGTCGAGGTACCAGCAAATTTGCGGATCCACATGGTCGTTGTTGCTGCTCCGAGCAGGATTCTTGATTATTAAGATATGGGCATGTTCCATTGTGTCGGCAGACCACTGAGATGGAACACCTGAGTTCTGAATAGATGGTACGACATTTTGAAGCAGTTCCAATTTTGGGATGTACCAGTTGGTAATAATGACTCCATTCTTTCCTTTGCGCCCACCAGCCTTGGTTATGTGTTTTTTGTTCTCGTGAAAAGTGTGTAACGATGCAAGCAACTTGCTACAATCGTCGTTGTCAAGCTCGGGTGCTCGTGCACGATAAAAGCAATTGAGCAGGGAACGAATGGAAAGGACCACACTAGGTGGTGCAGCACTGGCAATTACAGCGACAAAACAGTGCTGTACGTCCATCTGCATCCTCCCGGTGACCTTCTTAAGATAGGAAACCCCCTCCCCAAAGTGCCAAAAGCCTACGGTGGGTTGGAGGACCGTGAAGATGTTGATCGCCCACTTGACTTCGTGATCCCAGAATCACTTGTACCACTCATGGAGTGGCTCCGGGGTCAGGAAATGGTGAGGATTAGCCATTCTCCAGTCCCGAAAGAAGGGCAAAGCAACACCATTCAATCGGTATTCCTGTGTGGCCACGAAATACTGCTCTATGTCGTCCGGATCGATTGCAATTTTACACAGTTGTTCCACAGTGTTCTTCTTCATGCGCGGGGGGTGTTGTGTTGGATCACCAAATTATTTATACATGGCGGTTGTAACTGGGAATGTCTTTCCTCCTACAGCGGTGAGCATGCAAGCCTTGGGAGTGTCCGCAATATATGAGGTGATAGGTGTATAGCAAAGTCGCAGGTTGTCAAGGGGATCATTCATCATATGGCTGATATGAGCCACGGTCTTCAATGGAGCCAACACGATATTGAGGCATTCGTGCATTAATTGATCACAGAGTATGCCTCGAATGCGCTTGAACCTGTGGATAAATTTTGGAATCGGCAAGAGCACTGCAAGGAGAAAAGTGTCCAATGACAGTTTCTGATGAGTTGATGCTTCACCGACAAGGGCAGATATGTTCGTCTTGTCTGATGACAGAACAACACCAAGTAGAGTAGCTCCGTCAGGTAGTTTGCTCTGATAAACCAATAAGTTCACATGCCAAAGGTCAAGCAAGATGGAAACTTGCCTGCATCTGCCACACCATGTCCCCCGTCATCCATCCAGAATACATGCGAACAAGATGCTCTACAGTTTGGTAAACACGGTGGAGGATGAGATTTATTTTGTCAGGGAATAATGGGTGGCTGAAGTTTCGAGACACTGGACAGTGTCGCGGTAAAATAACTGTACTGGTAACTTGGTCGGTTTTGTTTGTAAGACGCGGTAGTGCCACTTGGGTCCACTGGGAAGGAGTTCAACCAGGCCGCGCAGTTGTTGAGCTGTTCAAAATGAAATAGGAAGTGTATTCATCTAAGTATTTTAGAATCCATCGGGACATTGGATATCATAGGAGGACTTACCAGTTGAAACGAGAGAAGGCCATCAATGGCAGCCATACTTAGTCCAGACCGTGTGAGCCATAGCCCAAGTTCCCAATCTGCACGAGAGGCGAACAGATAGTAGATATTTGAGCGCCGTTCTTCCAAGAACCGGTCTTGATCAAAGTGTTGAAGAAATGACACCTGTCCCTGCTTGAAGGTCGCAGCAGCACAGGGAAACTTTTCCACTTCACTTTGCAGAGGAGGCGAATCCATATCCATTAGATCTTCTGGTCCAAAATTCCTCGGACTTGGCGGTTCCCAGTTTCCGAACCTTGCCGAGTGGTGATTTTTTGGCTCAATTATTGGGGGGCCGACCAATTCACCAATCTTAACCAGATAGTCAACCCAGCCGTGGCAACGAGGACGGTTGGTTCATATGTCATACAATGGCGGCATCCGACAGTAAAATTTTACTACAGCTTGGGCACCGGGGCATAGTAAGTAAAGTGTGAGTCACTTTGGTCCATGACAAGCATTATGAATAGTCACAGTTCATTCTGAGTGTTTCATGCATGTTGTCTCTTAAAACCCACCATGAATTTGTTCCCTCCTTCTTCTTTCCCTCCATCTAGTACACCATCTTCAAGCTCTAGGGATCATATAGTTCTCGATAGGTCTAGTTCTTTTACTCTCAGAGGATGTACTCTCCAAAATGCCTCCCCAATTCCTACCGTGCCTATTTCTCTGCCCCTACCAAGTAGTCCTTCGCATTTCTCAACGAGAGGCACAGTTGCTTTTGACTCGCAAACTGAACTCCCCAACATTGTGGACAGCCATCACTACTACACCTCACCAGTAAGCCCTCTACCGCCCTAGGATCATTAACTAACTCGACTCGGATCACATAGTACCCAAGATCTCACAGCTATATAGTTGACTCTGACACACCATATTATTTGGAGATTGCTTGAGCAAGACGAGCATCTTACAACAGGAACAACAGCAGTTTCAACGACAATTACGATTACTAGAAAATTGTACATATGACATGCCAATAGTACTTTGTACACAAGTTCAGATACATACAACAGACGATCAATTTCCAAACAGCGTGTTACTAGGACCTGGGCTGGCAGTGCCAGAAGAAGGCAGTCCATTCGTGTACAGATCTTGAGCACACTTTTCATGATCTGCCTCAGTTAAACCGAGGAAGAATGAAGCGATACCAGTGTTGCCTGCAAACAATGCCCCAACCTGCAGAACCTTGTCCGAAGCTTGATCTCCCAAGTTGAAAAAAACGGAATGAGATATAATGCTCTTGTAGCATCATGTATGGTACTTATGGGATCCCATAGAGTAGAGGTGAGTGTGTCACGTAGCGTGCTAATTTGATTCTGTACAGTATTGATCTGAATCAGGTTCGCACTGGCACATTGATCTGTCAGAGTCAAGGTCTCCCGGCTCTGCGAGCTCGCGGACGTCCGGCTGCGCTTGCTGCTACTATGACCGGCGAGTGCACTAGATGGGACCAAAGACAATGATCCAGGGGGATCACTACTGGCAGCTGAAAAAAAAAAGAAGAGCTGGTCGAGGGAAGAGTGGCACTTTCATTGCATCCAATTGCTGAGAACACTCATTTCTTTCCTGCTGATACAGAGGAAACAGTGGCAAACGCTGGCCTAGGTGGAATAGACTGGCCTGAGGTACTACTGGTAGTACTCAAAGTGGCAACCTTAGAGAGGTCACGAATGGAATTACTGGCCAGTTGGATGGTGATGGTGGGAGTGCTATTGCGCGCTGCGGCCGGCAGATTAGCACCAGAGCTTGGCAGGAGGCCAAATCCAGAGGATGCTGGATCACGCCAGGACTTGGACAGGCCCAGCAGCTGTTGAAGGGTCCAAATATAGATCAACCCCGCCATGCCAGGTGACATGTCCTGTGGCCCCTCCGACTGGATAGATGTCTTCCATGCTTGTGAAATGAGACCATCCCATATTGTGAATGGCCTTCATTTTGTGGTTTTTCTAACCACCGAACAGGTTAGCTGCGGTGTCAAATAGTATAGCGTTGACTCAGAACAGATGTACATTGTGTGTGACCCACTCATTCCACACCTTCTCCAACTCTGTATCTTTAATATTAGCCCTATTGATGTCGTTGTAATGAACACCAGACTTCTTCGTCCATGACTGGACTATCAGATGCAGATCCCTTACCTAGCAGAAAGAGGATCAATGCGAGATCGGTGACTCAGAGAGAAGATCAGAACATAAAGTCTTAAACTTGGTTTTGACCGTCAACTTGCAGCATCTTTCAGCTTGTCTAGATGATCGCCATGGTCATTGACATGTTGAGCACACCCTCTGAGGGCAGCCTGCTTGAAGGTGCCTTCTCCGTTGGATTCATTTGGTTGCTTCCGCAAGTCATTGTGAGCTTTTAACCATGCATCAAAGTATATATTTCATCAAAAACATGTCTCTCAGTGCCATCTACTGGATTGTTCCAAAAGCATTTGAATGGAAACAAATGAAAATACTTGGCATGCAGGACAAAGAATACAGATTTGATTATGCCAGCGAGAGGACAATAGAGTAAACTGCTGATCGCAAATGATTGGTGATATAATCCAGAGGGATTTGGGACATTGGTGGGAACTTCAATATTCACGTCAACTTCCCGCCAACCATCAGAAAAGTATTAGCCGAGTTGCTTGATCAATGATGGCACATCAAGAACTGAATTCTGAGTAGCAACATTGAAATTCAAGAGGTCTTCTGTTTTGAAGTCCTTGGCAAGGAAGACATCGTGAACCAGACGACCAAACTCCTGCTGAGACTTTATGATGCTTCCAGAGTATCTCCACTTCATGAGTCAGTAAATTGACATATTTGGAAACGGCCATGGCAGAGGAAGTTTGCCATTAGACATGAAATCTGTGGTATTACTTTTGCTCTTGACCTTGACCTTTATGGACTCCATATTGTCCCATAGGGGTGGATGCCACAAACCACCTTTCAACAATCTGTGCTCACTCAACCGACATCGGGCAACATGTCAAGTTTACCAAGCATCTCTGCACTCAAGCATGCAAAAACGTAAGGAGCGCCTCGAAAGGACAGGGATCCCGGGCTATATGGCAGGCAAGCACAACAGGCATGCATCCAGTTCAAAGTCAACATCCGAGTCTCAGGCTGCAAGTACTGAAGTTGTGCCAGTAAGTACATAATTCTGCACCAGCTCCTTGATAATCTGCTCAATAGTTTGCTTTTCAAACCAGTCAAAAGGACCACTAGCAATTGCTCCATTAGTAGATTGTTCTTCACTGTCACTGCCATGCTCATCCCTTTCACTGCCAGTGGCAGCATCTCTAGGCTCTGGATATCAAAATTCTTCCCTTTCTTCAAGTTCAAGTTCAAGTTCCCAAGCTCCACTCTCCTTTCTCCTTTCAGTGTCTTCGCTGCTTGTGCAGACTGCTGAGTCACTGGCACCTTCTCTATCCAACTTGAACTCCGAGTCAATGCTCTCTTTAGTATTTGAAACTTCACACCTCATAGGCAACTGGTGAAGGTGAACCACTCAGTTATCAAAATGATACCTTGATGAGTTCCCCTAGCCTCCTGCCTCCATAGACATCTCTGCAGCAAACAAGTTACCTTCCCAACCAATCATCCGAAAAATTATACTCATCGTCCATGACACCATTTGTATAGCTGTCAATTCTTTTGGAATTTTCTAGGAGTATCCGGATCGGCCATCATATGACCCTGATGCATTTGTCTCACCGGATGATTTGACTTACAAAAGACGCCAACCACCTGAACTGGCAATCCATTCTCCAGAAGAAACAGTGTCTAATGGCAAACTTCCTCTGCCATGGCCTCCTAGTGTTCATACAAAACAAATGGGAAATAGATTTTCCAAAGAGTCTCGCACTATTTCCTGTGCCCCACACTGCCACTGGCACACATCAAGAGCCTGTTTGCGATGAGAGGACATCAAAACATGATTTCGTCAATTCTACAGATCTGTAAGTACTAGATGATCCAATGAAGCCATTATGTAGTAGTTCATCTCGAAATGTCAGAATTGAGAACACGAGACTGCATGAAACTATCAATCTCCCTGTAGATAGTTAGAAGCTTTGGAGACCGGATATCAAACCAGATTGATGGTCTTGATTGCATTTCTGATGTTTTCATGTTCAAAGTACCTTGTGGTATCCGGCTCCTAGGAGCAGGATTAGAGTATATTGCACACAGTCATGTAGATGACTGACTGAGGTACTGTCATGAAAGTGAAATAATTCCTGGTCTCCGAGCATTGGCCTGACCATATCTCTTTGGTGAGTAAAAGCCTGCTCGTCAGTGTTGTTGATTGACAAATGAAAACCGAAATCTTTTTCAATGTGGCATTCCACAAATTTTTGAACCACATCCCTCCTTGACCAAAGCAGATCAATGCCACGAGCATGAAAATTGTATGGTGAATTGGAAGTGCCAAGTTCCTCCAGTAAAAAGGCTCTCAATGTTTCAATGATCAAATTGTTGACCTGGCAGGCCGACTTAAATGATGACTCAGATGCAAGTGTGGCAAATGAGTCCAGCTCCATGAATGAAGGAACAAATGGTTGGTTTATGAATGATGGTTGATCAGTTGATCTGGTGAAATCAGAGTCCCTGAGGAACAATTGTAAATCATCGTGATCTGCATTGCAAGAATTGTCAGTGATGAAGTCGGGAGGAAAACAATATGTCTGGGCGTGGTCCGGCAGCTGTCACAAGTAATAGGGCATGGAAATATTGTTTACAAAGTGACATACATCTTGTACACTGGCATGTGTCATGCCAGTGGACGGAAATTCTAAATGTGGTCACATTGAGAAGGCTGAATGACAGACAATTTGTTTTATCTATTTAGCTGAATTGGGCATGTCTGAAACAGGTACAGTGTCACACATTACAGCTGGTAAAAATAGATAGCCAAGTACAAGAAAAGTACACTTTGGTTGTCAATCAGCAAGTCTTCCGACTTGTCATCCTATCAAATTCAAAGTAATGAGCACTGTAGATAGAAAGTGACATACAGGCATAGTTACATTCCACTGGTTCTATTGCCCCACCCACATTCGTATTTTGGTTCCAAATTGGTTGCCTCGGATCTCGATGGGGTCAGAGACATCCAGCATATGGTTCAGCTGCATATTTGAAGCCATCAAAGCTGTTAGCTATCGGCGTAGATAACATGATGAAAGGCAATGTCTTGCTCAATATCACTGCATTGTATTTCGGCCACTTCTTTCAACACCGTTAGCTCCTAGTGAGCGGCAGCTAGAACATCTTTATCTTGCTTCTGAATTTCTAAGAGAACTGATCTACTTTTCTCCATGGCATCAATTTTGCGAAGGTTCATGGCAACACAGGACAGAACGCAGTCCCTGGAAGCCATCTTGGCAATGTAAAACTGCTTCATAAGTTTGCTGGGGTTTGAGCCCTGTCCTGAACAGTTCCTGCCACATCGCGAGCATAAAAACCAAGTGCAAGCACCAAGAATAACCTCTGACACATCATTCACTCATAATGAAGTGTGAAATGTCTTATCCAAGGACCTTATCACAAATCGTAATTCAAAAGGTCGAACCGGGGGGATCCAGTGTTTGTGAACATGAACATTTTTTTCATTAGCTTGTGGGCATCTATTGTACGCTTTCAAATGATAGACTGTTTGATGCGAGATCCATGAGGTGGGGAAATGACATTTTTGATATATAAGGTAATATTTGCACCTGTCACATCGAGCATATTTTGTTATGCAAAGTGTTACTTGTATCATCGAGGAGCTCACTAAGAGTCACATCGAGACGAGTACAAAGATAGGAATCTCTCTACCTTAAGTGATCACATTAAGGACTTGAGGCAGCTTTGAATACTAATGCTTGATTGCGTAGATCTAGCTAAGAAACAACACCATCATGCTACTGGGTATTTAAGCAGTGAGTGCAAGGCACGGACCAAGCTGTGTAAGTAGCAGTGAAAAAGAGGAGAGCATATCGGGTAGTTGAGATAACAAGATAAAGAGATAGGGAAGATAACAAGATAAGAGAGATAAGACAATAAGGAGATAAGAAGATAAGACAATAAGGGTTTACACATCATAACGAGGAGGAGAAAGGAGGATGGAAGAGTCAGATTGTAAAAGAGTAAGACAGAACCCCATAGGAATAACTGTAACAGCTAGTTTTGTTTGATGTTTTTTCATGACTTAGGTTTCATTTACAGAAGTTGATGATATCACATTAGTTATTTGCCAATGTCATTCAGCACCTCAACTAGTGGCAATGGGACTTTTCCCACCATCTCCCATGATTCCTTGTTGCTGGAGTTCAACCACCAATGTTTTCTTCATCTAGCTCACAATGAGCATTCGAGGGTTGTCTTTAGTCTAAGTTATTTTCCCCATTATCAATTGTAAGTTGATCACCTTTGTATTTAACCCAATTTGTGAAACATTTTACTAGAATGAGTTACAATGACACTCTTCCAATGCTCTGCATTGAATCCGCACTACCGCACTAGTGTGATATATTACACAGATGAAGTGGTAGTCCCAATTGGGTTATGTGGGAGTCCCACTAACCTGTAATGGACATTCTAGTCATCTTATTTATATTCGGGAGTTTTTGAATTTTTATGTAACAGTATTATTGATGTATATATAAGTATCCTAGTTTATTCAAGTCACCTTGGGAAATTCTATCACACTACAGAATGTGTGAGAAGAAAATTTAAACTTTTCTGAACATAATTCAATAGTGGGGGAAAATCCATCATACTAAACAAGAGAAAGTGTAAACTTTTTTAAAGATAATTCTAGCGTGAGAAAATCAATAGTGTGGGAAGAAAATTTCACAACACCATCAAAAAATGCCAAATATCCATCAGCAACATTTGTAGGAATCCCAGCAGGTAGTGGGATTTCCACAATTACATGTACAAATAACCTTTGATATATATATCTGTTTTTTTTTTCTATCTGGGCTTCCCAGTCAATCATTATGGCTTCCCAGTCACCTTACTTGGAAGCCCACATGTTTAATGGCTATTTACCAAACACTTTCAAACATCCAGAAAATCATTTTCTCCAAAAACTCCTAGATGCCCAGAAGATTCCTCTAATAAAACATGCTATTAGCCTGTATTCTGCATAGAAACAATGGTGGCTAATAACATGCTGTGATGATGGATTGCCCAAAGCGTGAGCTGCTCAGCTTAAGGAGTCTGCATCAAGTTTGAAATCAGTACTAGCAGCAAGTTCTCCATCCTCAGCATCCTTTTTAGTCCAGTGACCAAGCTCAGCTGATTGGATCATAGTGGCTTGGTAAAACCAAACCAGACTCCCTCTACCTTCAGCTTCACTCTCCTAGGCTGGATAAGAGTCTCTGTTGTTGATTTTATCTTGAACCATCAGTTACCACTATATCTGATTTGTTGTTGTGAGTGCTGAAAATTACCCATGTGCTAGAATACTTACCTGCCATGTCAACATTAAAGTAATAGAATAGTGTTGAAAAAACCAAACTCCCCCAGCTGGCTTTGTGTCCCATTTCACTCCAGAAATCCATTGCAGATTGAAATCTTGCTGTAGAACAAGCTAGGAAGTAAAATTTCAGCATTTCACAAACAAAGTTCCTGCGGCACTATGATGGTAATCTTCTTAAAATTGTCATTCACTTATGTGATATTCACACCAATGGTATCACAATATTTGGAGAACTCCTCTTTTCTTTCTCTTTCCATTTCACTTCGTCAACTGTCTCTTTATTCCATGTACAATTAGCCATTCATAGTTTCTTCATCATACTCGCTGTGGATTACCTACTTATTCCACATTATTCTTTGTGCTTCTATGATACTATTTCTTTAGCCAATTAGCAACTGCTTACTTGATTAGCTTTCAACTACTTATTTAAATGCCACATGTATGGTGTATCTTCTTCTAAACCTTGACCTCCTCAAGTATCCCTAGATACATCTTGGAATATATTCTTTGTCTTCTCAAACCCTCTGTATGGCCCCATCCTGCACTTGAAAGGACACTTCGACTTTGAAGTCTTATCCTTACTATCGAAGTCATCTAGAACCTCTTGATCCTTGGATTCTCAAGACATCCCTTGACTCCTTTGTCTCTGGTATACAATCACCTTCTCTTGAGGATATACCCTTATTCTCAACAGGACCAAGTGTAACAAGTGGTGAAGTTATGAAAGCCTCAGACTTTTTCTTATCAATAGTATGGGTTACAGAAAGAGTAGGTTTCTGTAAGTTGCTTAGTGTCATAGCTATACAAAATCTAGATGGCAGATTGGTGATGCCATCTTAACAAAATGTCATCTCCTCCAGTGTTTTTGCTGCTATGGACTGAGAGCCTTTGTGGTAAGTCTCTTTTGTGGTAAGTCTTCCACCAGTTCCTGCAGCAAAGTGTCCAGAGCATCCATGGAACCCACTACCCAGGGTGCTTGGTACCCTCTCAAGCAGAGCAAATAACTGACTTGGTCAAAAATCAACACAGGTTTAGAGCTGGGGTGGTTTAAGTAAGTAGCTAGAATTTGTCAATTAAAGAAAGCACTTACTGCTGATAATTATTAGACCCTTTCAAAACTCTTTAGAATATTTCATACTTCTGGGGATTTGAACAACTCCTTTATCTGCTCCTTTTCAACTCTTGTTCTCCCTCATCTATCCAACCTGTTTTTGGTAACAGATGCATTGCGCACATTATACTCTGGTCAGGCATTGATCAATCTTCTTCCCTAGCCTTTTGGCAACCATTGCAGGATCCTGATATCTTTTCATTCTTTGCTTGCTGAGATCCTAAAAGAAGCCAATAAATTTGATTAAAATACAAAATCATACCAGCTGAGCCATGGTCAAGCACAAAGTTTTTCTTTTCTTAAGCAAACTCTATGTTTTTTTAGAATGCACTCCACCTGCTGGTGGCAGGGTGAAGGTGGGTATAGCAGCAGTGTTAACTGATTTAAGCCTAAAATTCTATCATATATAAACTTCATTTTATGGAATAAATTCAGCCTATTTTTTTTTATAGATGGGCTTGAAGTAGGTGAAGCTATCCATTGAGCTGGTTATTAAGTAGCATAGTGAGAGTAAATCTAGTATCAACCAAAGAATAATTCTTGAGGCTGAAGAAGTATAATTTAGAATTTAAAATTTAGTACCTGCTAATATAAATGCCACCTACCTGTTATGATGTTAAGGGAGGAAACCTCCAACTCTCCCTCAAAACTCATAGGCAAGGTGCCTTCCTTCACTCTATCACCCTCACCCTGGTCCTTTTGATAAGCCCTCATAAGGTCCATGAGGTTAATAGGGGCAACCATGGCTTCCTCATGAGAAAACACCCTGTAGGTGTTATAACTGGCCTGGGTAAGGTGGGTCAAAGACTTGAAGGACAAAGATTCTGAGGACTAAGAGGAGCTTGTGTCTTTATATCAAAGAACAGAAGTTTGAGGATGATGAGAGGTCAAGCAGCACACACTGAAAGGGCTGAGAGATGAAAGAACTCGAGGAGTGGCCAAGAGTGAAGTATATTTCAAGTAGCTCTAGCTTAGAGTTACACAAAAAAGAGATGGGTCTTTTAAGTACTATGAGATGGAAGGCAATAGAATCACATAGAAGGTTTGTGTCATCCGCAGTATGAATGAGTCAGAAGCTGTGGATGGCTGTGGATACAGTAAGCAAAGAAACAGATAAACAATAAGTGCAATAAGGGAATAGTAAGTAATACACAGCATGGACTGAGTTATCGAAGCTGTGTATACTAAAGTACATTAAGTAAACAATGTAGAGGCAAAAAGCATTAGTGAACAAAAGATAACATAGGTAAAGAGAAAGCAATAATGTTAGGCTGAATTTGTGAATTTGTAGCCATCAGCAGGGTGCTGGTCAAAAGATCTAGTAGCTGAGGACCAGGATTTCAGCTAGATTTAGCAATCAAAAAGCTGCCTTCGTGAGGTCTTTGCAAGATACCCTGGGGATGAGTTACCACAAGGTAAAGTCTCTTTTGAGTGTATGTTTGCTCAAAATATATCATAGCTTTAGAGTTTACCGGCCTCTGGTGTTGTGATCACCATCAGAATACCGGTTTTGATCTCATGCAATTCTTCCTTGGCGAACTCTAGACTGGTGCCACACCCTCCAATGATTCTGAATCCAACTCCAAACAAAACAAACTCAAACAAACTCAAACATGTCTAGCGGGTGAACAACAGGCACTTTTCGACTTGCTTGCAAATTGGCACAAACAAACTCATGAGCTCCATCCCTCTTTCCCAGCCTCATGGATCCTCACCAACGGTGGTATTGAATTTATCAGCAAGACACCTGCATCAAAAATCTCCACTTTGCAAGACCTCATCACACTCCTGGAAGAGGGCAATGTCTGGGTGAATGAATATGGCCCCGATGTCTTCGAAGTAATCACTTGATTCTAGCAAAGCCTCAAGAATCAATGCACTCAGGTTTCTGATCTATCACATTCACATTCCCAACATTCATCGAGCAACATCCCACCAATGTCAAAAAAATCAAAGGGCATTCGATTTGCTATTGTACACCTCTGGAGAGTTTTTCTGTACCCATGTAATTGAGTCCACTATGTACAGTCAATTATGTATTCTATTCGTCTGGCAGATTTGCGAAGTTGATGGTCGGAATCTCATCTTCCTCTATCTCAAATGCTTTGCCATCATCATCAGGAAAAAGGCCCGCCATGATTACATATAAAAATGAATTATTATACACAATTTTGTGATTTATGGACCCTTGCATAGAATGCACAGGTCCTCATAATTCCCAGAAATAATCATATCAATATTATTGGAGTCGAATGTCAAGTATGGGATACTAGTATGGCGGACTCGGATTATGTCGATTTGTGCGGAATATGCATCATCATTTGGCAATAGCAGTATGGCAGTCGTCAGCAGATTATGCAACTTATGTGGAAAAAAATGCTTAATGATGAAACCATTATCATTTGGTGACAGCCAGCTATATCATAGTATGACGCAGAAATAGTGTGATGGGTATTTACTACGGAGTGAATCACGGTAGACTTCATTAAGGGAATGAAAAGACTCAGATGAGTGCAAAACGAATGGACTGGAATGAGAAAAGCATTAACTTGAACCCGGGGCCAGATGCAACTTTATCCCAGGGAAGATTAAATGAAGCTAGTATACCGCAGTCCAGTTCAAAAGGCTTCATGAACGACGACTTCAAGTTAGAGATCTACTTCCATGCTGGCAATATTAGCCACATTTGCAGCATTTGATACAATCCTCCGAGCCTTTGTCCCTCTGTGAGGCATCCAAGTCATGAGTCTCATCAAATATCAAGTGAATAAGAGTTGACATACATGCATTCATTGAGAATCCAAACAGTTAATGTGTGGTATGCATTGGGATTCAGGGACTTTATCTGCTGTAAAAGATAAAGAAATTCCTTGTAAATGTCGCGGAAGGTGTCATGCGAGAACTCGACATCCTTTTCTGCTCCAGTCTCGTATTTGCAGATGGAATTGTTCACCTATATTGGTTGTAATTCTCATGTCACAACACCAGAAATGTTGTAGATATTAGCAAAACATACCGAGGCACAAACCAGAGCAAGCATTACCATCGGCACTTCACGTTTACTGGGTCGGCTCGAGATTGAGGAAATGAAGATATCTTGGTGTTGAAGATAATGCGAGTTGGCACCAACAAAAAAGAGAGAGCAAAGGAGTGGGATGATGACCGGATGGGAGAACAGCTTATTGTCTTGGTATGTCTGAACCCATTTTATCCACATTGGAAGGGTGTATTAGCGGCCTAGTCTGACATGGTGACAATGGTGACGTACCTTTGGTTTGCAGGGATATACGAACATGAGGTCGTTCAACAGCCATTCCACCATATCAATCACCTGTGAAGTATTTCTGCCATCTGTGGAATTTACTCTGAGGCCATATTTGCCAGGGACTATAATATCAGCCTTTTTCTTGACGGTATATTGCTCATTACTCATGCGTTGTGATACCTAAAATAATCAGTGTTAGTAATCAACTCTCCCGGGTGCAAACATGCGTGGAGGTCACCAATAATGAGAAATCCTCCCTATATTTAGTATCACTAGTAATGCGCTGCGCCATGGAGTGAAACGACAACGTGTTTGCAGCACTATTTACCAAGGCATTTCAGGCAATTGTCGCACGTTCCAATGTGCTCAGCAGACCATTGACTGTGAAAAGAAAGCTGAAAGGCATCTCGCAGTACATCTTGTACCATTTGATTTTGCACGAGCAATGAAAGTACTGTGCTGTGTCCTCTTGGATAAACAAGGTCAAAGTCTGACCACTGGATAGAGCCTGAGTCCGACGGCTTAAGACAACTAGTGGGGCTCGGGTTGGGCACTGTTGACTCAGAGATTTCTGTGCCCATGAAAGTGGCTCTAACACCAGCTGGAGCTCTTCCAAAACCAGTGAATGTGGTATTGGCCTGGGCCCAGGCTCGAATATTCTGATCCCCAACTTGAATGGGTTCGGACCATTGAGGTTGCTGTAATTCAGAAAGATCCGAGTCATCAATCATGCAACTCTGACTCATCTAGCAGTGAGTTACCTCATCAAGGTGCTGTGTGGCCTGTGCCTCCTTGCGGGTCCGTGGCCGGTGCATCTGAGTTTCTGACCTCCTTGTGGCAGGGGCCCGTCCCTGAGACTTGAATGTTCTTGCTGCAACTTGAACACTGGCATTAGACTGTGAGTCCTCAGGCTGTGGGCAAGCCTCTGTGGTCCAGGATGAGGCCTACATGATCAAATATATCCAATGATACGAAATGGGAAATGGGAAATTAACTCGCCTCGACATCAAATTGGTATGCATTGAGGTCTACGGGCTCTTCATCTGATGTATGATCACCATGACTACTAGGGGACCTGGCCCGACCGTCACAGTTATACTCTTCGTCATCAAGTTCAAAGCAAGCCTGAGGAAAGTCATTGGCCCGTTTCGCATTTCTGGTCCTGGCCTGTGCTTCCTTGCACCGTCTAACCATCTGTGCGAAGACTGGAATAATAATCAATGTAGTTTCTATAGTTTCTGAAAGCAGAACTCAGATTTACTGTATTCATCTGGAAGTTGCGACTCTTCTATATCTGACGTGTGAAGCCAGTCGGGGTCAGACTCCAGTGCCGGACTCAGGCTGTGCGTCAGGTGACGGTTGTGGCTGGGAGGACCTGGATCCATTGGCAATGCAACAGTCATGGCCCGCCGGGTGCCACTAGCAGTGGCTGCCACAGGTAAGTCCTATACAGTATCACCTATAAACTCCATGGCTGAGTTCTTGGTTTGCTTATGTGAATTATTATAAATTGTAACCAGATGTATGAAAAGTTGGAGGCTTGAATTGGCTGGTGAAACATACCAGACATCATGGTGGGTGCATCTTGAGGTACATTTGGCACAGCGAGGGATGTGGCTACCGGCATTGGCTCAGATGTGGGTGTGGTTGGTGCAAGTGATGTGGCTCCCAGCGGTGTTGCCTTCTTGACTGCTGCCACCTAAGCTCGAGTTTGGCAGGTCATTCATAGACAGGAGGGACTCGGAGGATAAAGATAAGAAAGAGTGAACAAAAGGAACCTAGAAAATTGCTGGAAAAACTGTGTAGTAGCAGGAAAATGAATGTGAAGGAAGTGAAAAACTCAGAATTCTCCGCCGCTTGCTTCCAGTCACAAGGGAGAGGGAATACGTAAAGGAGTACTCACCCTTTCAATTTTCACATTCCAAATACCGCACCAATTCATCCTTCACTGGCAAATCCACATGCATACCTGCTTGGGCTGCTTGGCTCAATTTGCCTCAAGTAATTCTCTCTCGAGCCATTTGACTCAAACTCAGAATCCTGCCTGTACCAAAGTGTGCCACTCACTCGAACTCTTTTCTGGCCATCAAGTCTGGCCAGATGGCCACCACAGTGGCAGTTACAATGGTGTTGACCACTCAAGAACCTTTGACGATGGAGATTTTGAACAGGATGAGGAACTTGGTGATGACTTGGACATGGAACTTTCCTTACCTGAACGTCATGGTGATTTGACTGGGGATGAATTTGGTGACTTCTTGGACTTTGGAGACGATGACTGGGAGGCTCCAACTACACGCCAGGACTTAAGTCTACTGGATATCGAGATGATGAATGCCTGGGATCAAGAGGTTAGTAACCCGCAGGTCGATGAAAATGGTGATCCGAGTCACTGTATTCATGCTGCTGAGCAACAAATAGATGCCAACCACTGGCAGACATTCGTCAAAACATATCCAAGTGACAAGGTGGGCTGCCCTGTATCAAGTTTATTTATGCCGGATGTGAACTGCTGCTATGCTGAGCGACTTGAATGTGAAGCAGATACGAGCAGAAAGTAAGTTTCCATATCGGTTTACTTAAATTAGTTCATGACAAACATTGGTTGAATTCAGCTTGCAAGTTGTCTTAGTCTCTCATACACGAACTCGCGCGAGCTGAATATGATCATTGATAAGAAGATCCCCCCCCCCACGACCTGTTTTTCGGCGTGAGGAGATTGTTGTTGCTGGTGAAGCATTTGATGTATACATCCGTGACATCGCGGAATGCATCAAGTCACAGAGTTGGCACCTCACCTTTTACTTCGTCCGGAACACCACTTTACGGATTCGACGAAGCAGGAACGTGCCTACTTGGATATGGACACTGGAACACGGTGGTGGAAGACACAGGTGCGAATCACTTACTACCACGATTTCAAGTCGCATTTGCTCAACCGTGGCCTTTTAGCAAAAGATTGAATCCACAAAACCTGGTGCAACAATTATCCCCGTTATTATCTCATCTGACAAAACGCAACTCACGTCATTCCGAAATAAGTGTGCATATCCTGTGTACATGACTATTGGCAATCTACCGAAGGATATAAGAAGAAAGCCTTCCCATCGTGGGCAAATTTTGCTTGCTTACCTTCCTGTGACTCGTCTTGAACATGTCACAAATCAGGCAGCACATCGAAGAATGCTTGCCAACCTTTTCCACGCTTGTATGGGCCGTGTTCTTGAACCACTGAAAACTGCGGGAGTGGATGGGGTGCTAATCATGACGAGTGGTGATGGAGTTGTGCACAGGGCTCACCCAATCCTTGTGGTATACATTGGCGACTATCCAGAATAAGTCCTCGTTTGCTGCTGCAAAACGGGCGATTGCCCACAGTGTATTGCCAAACACGATGAAATTGGTGACTCAGACAATCCTAGCCCACTTTGTGACCTTCATTCCATTCTCTCAGCACTAAGTGAATTGGATAACGGGTCCCTTGCATTTGCACGAGCCTGCCAGGAGGCGGGTATCAAGCCCGTTATCCAACTGTTCTGGCAGGACTTAGTACCCCATGTCAATATTTATCTCGCTATCATACCCGACATCCTGCACCAATTATACCAAGGTGTAATGAAGCACCTCATTTCTTGGATTAAGTCTATCTATGGTGCTGCTGAGCTCGATGCACAATGCCGTCGGTTACCTCCTAATCATGGTATCCGTCTTTTTACAAATGGAAATCCGTATCGGGTCACTGGCAAGGAACACGCTGACATTTGTCAAATCCTGCTTGGGTTAATCATCGGGATCCCACTTCGGAATGGATTCCAGTCACAATGCCTTACTCGTGCTGTCCATGCACTACTCGACTTTCTGTACTTGGCACAGTATTCTATCGACACATAATCAACTCTGATGCTCCTCCAAAATGCTCTGAAGCAGTTTCACAATAACAAAGCCATCTTCATAGAACTTGGAGTGCGGCCACATTTCAGACTCCCAAAACTTTACTCGCTCAACCACTATGTCGATTCGATCAAGCTCTTTGGTACAACGGACAACTATGACACCCAATACTCAATTGCAAGGACGAATTTCCACAGATGACGCTGTGGTTGGAACGAAAGAAGAAGGTTCAATGACATTGAGCATACATTGCTTGGGTATTAGCTCAGGCTAGTCATTCATCCCTATCTAGTACTTCTCAACCATCAACATTGGCAGCTCATCAATATGTTTGCATGCCACCCCCTACCCCAGAATCCTATTTTTGTATGACTAAAACCCCATCTGCCAAAGCAGTTTCGTTCAACTCGCTGGTAACGGACTACGGCGCAGCATACTTTCGAGATGCGCTTGCGCGATATGTTGTCACATATCGTGATCCCTCTCTGTCTAGTCATGCTGAATTAGAGAGACGGTCAGCACGGATCTATTTCCACTTTTCATCTGTCAGGTCTTTCACAAAATCAAATTCGAAATTGTAGATATATTGTCTTCAGAAGGCTCAAGCTACTTAGATGTTGCTCATGTCAAGCCCGCTTCAAAAGACAAGCGAAGCATGACAGTACCTGGCCATTTCGACACTGTTTTGGTTCATAGAAGTGAAAATTTGCCATTGATCGGGGTGCATAGTAAGCTACATTTGTTTATCCGTACGGCGATGCTAACACACACTACTAATAGATTATCAGGTTGCCCAACTGCATGTCATTTTCAAAATCCATCAGAAAGACATAGCTATTTTGTTTCCGTCGACAGCTATACAGCCCACCACCGGTTACCTGGCCTATGTCGAATGGTTCACTCCATTTGGACAAATGGACCCAAATACACAACTATACCAGGTTTTTCGCTCAGTTCGGCAGGGACGACGCCTTGCGAGTGTGATTGATGTTGAGAAGGTGTACCGTAGTTGTCATCTTTTTCCTAACTTTGGGCCAGCAGTTCCTCGTGAATGGAAAAGTAGTGACATTCTCAGTGTACCAAAAGTGTAGGAACAGAGTGTACCAAGTGTACCAAACAAGTGTACAAAAAAGCACAAAAGTGTAGGACAAAGTGTACCAAGTGTACAGAAAAGTGTAGTGGAAAAAGTGTACCAAAGAAGTGTACAAAAAGCGAAAAAGTGTAGTACAAAGTGTACCAAGTGTACAAAAAAAGTGTACTGAAAGTGTAAAGTGTAGGCTAGAGTGTACTGTTTCGCGAACCATTGCCTCTTATCTCATCCAGATTAGATCAGATTGATTAGATTGTTGCATCATTAGGATCACATAAATAGGGACTACAACTTTTGTTATGACACCAAATATAAATAATGACTTTCCTTTTTTGGAAAGAGATTTTCGCACCTTGAAGTGTACAAAAAGTGTACCAAGCCAAGTGTACAGAATAGTATACCAAAAAAAAGTGAAAAAGTGTAGGGCAAGTGTACCAAGTGTACAAAAAAGTGTACTCAGAAAAGTGTACCAAAAGATCTACCATGTGTGCCAAAGAAGTGTACAAAAAAGTGAAAAAGTGTATGACAAAGTGTACCAAGTGTACAAACAAAGTGTACCAAAAGTGTAGGAACAGAGTGTACCAAGTGTACCAAACAAGAGTACAAAAAAGCAAAAAGTGTATGACAAAGTGTACCAAGTGTAAGTGTACCAAGTGTACAGACAAGTGTACAGACAAGTGTACAAAAGAAAGTGTACAAAAAAGTGTAGGACAAAGTGTAGCAAGTGTACAAAAAAGCGAAAAAGTGTAGGACAAAAGTGTAGTCACAAGTGTCACAAGTGTAGCAAACATATGTGGCAAAGACTTCAGAGAGTTTTGAAGTGAGACTGTTATATAAGCCCAAGTTCCCACACTTGATGTTGAAAAAAGCGGACATGCTGACAAATTTATTTGTAACTATTTTTACCCCCCACACTATATAAGCAACTCTGGT
>JBBPOL010000085.1:0-21965 GCA_038091435.1 Leccinum variabile | reverse complement strand
AAAAGCAAAAAGAGGGTTCGATTTGCTAGTCACAGAAGCCCTGAAAAGAATTCCAGGGATACCGATGACAGTGCTGTCACATCGGCAAGGACGGTGACGAAACTTGGTGAGTGGTACTTATCACGCCATTTACCACATGCTCAATTGGATGGCGGAACGATAGCGAAACAACGAAGATACAAAGCAAAAACGCAGGAACCGCTATTCATCCGAATTCCGGCTCTGTGTGTTCGGAACTCAGACTCAAGTCCCTCCCTCCCTCTCATCGACGAGCTGGTATATGTGGAGAACAGATTGAAAGAGCTACAAGAGCGCATCGATGCTAACGAGAAGGAAATTCGCAAACGCAGAGAGAAACTCAACGACCTTCTTATGGAGATCGAGATGCAGGACCTCGAGGAATGGAGGATGCAACAGCAGGCGCGGGTCCTAGAAAGGTGTTCGGGTCTGATGATGGAACACCGCGCAGCGTTCATACGAAGTCTCTAACTCTAGTACATGATTTTAACGAATTATTGACCAGATTATTACACATTCATTCCAAATAGATTGTACATTTACACGCCGAGTTCTAACACTTGCCACATACACCGATATACTAATGTAATCAAGATCTTAGAGGCAAATTTTATAGTTTTCAATTCATGCTCAGGAAATTCAGGCGAATGAGTATAACCAAGATCAGCGACGAATCGAATGCTACAATCGTTTCTACAATCTCCTCATCAAAAATGCCTCTGCAACTTCCAATTGTTCCGTGATATCCCAAAGTGTCATCTTGTCCCTAAGTACCTCGGCGTATCTCGCGGTAAGATGCCTTTTTTTCTCCAAGAGTACCTTCATATTTTCGGCGTCATCAACTTCCCTGTTGCGCCACTGACCGACCATCTCGTAGAGGCGAGATTCAAGTTGAAAAAACTCTTGCTGCGAGTACTCTTCTCCGGTGGGGGAGCTCGGAAAGCTTAAGCCTGAGGAAGTATCTGTAGTCGGATTGTCCGGGATGGATTCAATAATCTGGAGTTACAATCAATATTAGCTCACCATCAATTTCCTGATCCATAAGTTCTTCCGACCCTTCCGACTCTTCCGACTCAACGTCATCCACTATGATTGGACTGGATCGGGTACCCGAGCCCATGAGAACTTTCCAACTCTCGTGCTCTTTTGAGGACGTTGTAACCAACTGCAAGAATGCTGACAGCGGTTTTGGGACGGTTGTGCGAGTGTTGGATGGCGACGGCGACGGCGGGCGGTTTAATTCGGAATCCAGGAGCTGATCAAGCGTATGATCTGCACGAATGTTGGATGGCGAGGGGGATGGCGGGCGGTTTAATTCGGAATCCAAGAGCTGATCAAGAGTTTGATCTGCACGAATGTTGGATGGCGAGGGCGAGGGCGGGCGGTTTAATTCGGAATCCAAGAGCTGATCAAGAGTTTGATCTGCGCGAATGGATGGCGAGGGCGAGGGCGATGGCGGGTGGTTTAATTCGGAATCCAGGAGCTGATCAAGAGTATCATCTCGATCTTCGCCCTGGAGTCTTGCATCTGGCGAGCTGTATCGCGATGTCAGTAATCTGTTTACTTGGCCCAGAGCCTTCCTCTTTGATGCAGCTTGTTCAGCAGATGAATCAGCTTGAATATTCAAGTCCGATGAGAGAAGTCGGCATAGCAAGTCATCTGAGGGTGCCGTTCGCAATAGCGAATTAGGGGACGGTGTCATGATTGACTGCAAGAGATGGGATGAGTTTGGAGGCAGGTAACACTGGTTTGGCTTGACTCAGTGGTGAAAAGATCGGCGAGAGTGGAGCGACTCATAAGCATGTCTTTCAATCAGAGGCTTGTGGTATGCCGATTGCAATCTCCGATTGGCTTATTGTTCTCCAATCAGGTTACACTAGTTTTTGATTGTCAGAGCTTACTAATGGCTCCACAACTCTTTGAAGAAAGCACAAAATGCATAGCTGTATCAGAACGTCTCACGGTCGTTGATCACACTTCGAATCAATGCTGGACGAACAACTCGAGGTGTTGTTTCAACTTGTGGTGGCTTCAACTTCGGATGAACTTGAAGCATCGGCGAATGAGTTTGAATCGGCTACGCTATGACTCCGAGGCAGATACGTAAGGTAGTCGAATGGCAAGAGAATGCTGTGTTGTGAATTCCCATAGACATCGTCGCTATTTTTTCTTTTATCACGCTTGTGTAGGATGGCGGGCCCTCGCCGGCGAGAAGTGCAAACCGGAAACACTATCCATGTCACCTTGGCAGAAAAACGAACTCGGCGAGGAACGAAGACGGTATTCAAAGTTCGAAAAGAACGACCATCAAGGCAATCCTCTCGAAATTCTTTGATTCCGCTTCAGCAGAGAGAAGATACCGGACAGGCTGCATGGGAAGATAGAGATGACATCCTCCCTCATGATAGCGGAGACATGGCGATGACTCCGCATGTTCAAAAAGATAAGAAAGTGTGTATTTGAATCAGTTAAAGCCAGGGATCGATCTTAATGCACGACAGGGACAAGCTGAATTTATGAGAGATTGGCTCCCTTTCGCCGACGAGTACCTCAGCATATTGATTCAACATGAAGGTCATCCTGCAGATCGCCTATGTCACAAGGGGTGCGGTAGGGAGGGGAACTGGAGATGTCCGGATTGTTTCGGCAAACCTCTGTTCTGCACTGAATGTTGTCGCTTTGCCCATGCTCTGTGTCCTTTTCACAGGGTCGAGGTCTGGCGTGGCGAGTACTTTTCTGCCTCGTCGCTGTCTGCGGCAGGTGTCGTCCTACATCTGGGTCACGGAGGGCTTCCCTGTCCCAATGTCTTCACTATCGCTGATGGTTGGGAAGATGTTGGCGACGATGAAGAGGATATGGAGAATTCAGGCATTCCAGAGACTGAAGGTCTTCCGATGTTCAACGACATACTTGCCTCCTTAGCACACGACAAAGGCTCGAATATTAAACGGCGATTCGATACAGAAGGAAACCCTATCTTCACCATTCTCGATCGCACTGGTATTCATTCACTCGCCGTGCGACCTTGTACATGTCCCGGTGGGGATTCAGTTCACAAACAGCTGTTAAAAACGGGCTTATATCCTGCTACACAACGTTCGCCGAGGACTGCATTTACCTTCGTTGTACTTGAAGACCTCAGACTCATGAATCTTGAGTGCAAGATAACCACCAATAGTTTTTTCAGCTATCTTCGCCGTCTGACAGATCCGATATTTCCACATTTACAACCCGTAAGTATATATGTATGATGATTTTTGCGATTGTTCGGACGATTCTAACTGACATCTAGGACCGCTATCGAGAGCTGATGAGAATATCACGGCAATGGAGATATCTCAGGAATATGATCAAGTTCGGTCTCGGTCATCCCCAGCCTAGGGACGCAACATCGGGATCACTAGCTCTTTTCTGCCCTGCTTGCCCCCAGCCAGGCATCAACCTTCCGGAAGACTGGGAGATAGATGCCGATCACTGGAAGTATCAGCGAGCATTCGTCATGGATGGGAACTTTGCCGCTGAGAATATGAAGGCTAGGGGCAACAATGAAGATATCAATCTCACAGAGGATGCCGGATACTTTACCGGCGTGCGTGAATATGCCGAGCACCTGTCCACGGGTACAGATGTCCAGCAGGTAAGTAACTTGAACGGCGAATGTTGAACGCGTAATGATTGCTCTTCCGGGTAGAAATCAACCTGTAACGAGCATCACGCAGTTAAAGGCACTCATGGATCTCATCGTCACCTTGCCACTACCGGCATTGGTGCAGTTGCATGTGCTAGGCACGGCTGCTTCGTTCCGACCACTGTTGTGGACTTTCAGCTAGGAGAGCGGCAGATCAACATGGATTTTGCTCTTTGCAAAGCTCTAAATCGCTTGAACGGTATCCCAAAGGCTGTGGTACTGTACGACATAGCATGTCAGTATAGCATCAACTTTCCTCGCCGTGTCTCCGAAAGTTCTTCCCTCACGATTCCACCAAATTTACAAATAACTTGGGGGATTGGATTGTTTCACATCCATGCCCATCAGGACTCTTGTACACCAAGATATTCACCGAACTATATTCCTGGCGTGGGTCAGGTGGACGGCGAAATTATTGAAACACTCTGGTCGTCTTTAAACGAGATTAGCGGCAGCACGAGGTCGATGACAGCGGCTCATCGGCGTGAGGTTTTAGATGACCACATGCTGGATAACAACTGGAAGAAGATGGTGAAAATGGGTAAGTGGTGTGCAGCTGAAATTTTCGAAGCTGATGGAATCACAGTCTCCTCATTATGTAGAAAGTATAAAAAAGCTCTGAAGGGACTTGCCGGAGCAAGACAGGCATATGACGCCCTTGCCGCCAATGCTGATGACGAAGTTCTCCGAACATGGAGTGAAGCTGAGGAGAGTGCACAATCACAACGTGCTGGAGACATAAAGTCTATGGATATTTTCGATGTACATTTCAAACAAGGTACTAACTTGAGTTTTTGTCAATTAAAACACTAATCTCCCAAAGGTCCAACTAAAGCAGAAATGCAGTTACGCCTTACTCAGGAATCGGAGTCCCGTGGCTCAAACGGCGAAAAAGGTGCACCGGCATGGCTCAGTCTTGGATTGAAGTTGGAGGAGATCCAGTAAGCCGACCGGAGATCTCTGCATAATAGATTAAGTGAAACTGTTACATGAACAGGTTGAAATTACAAGAATTTACAGAAAAAATGTCCAACCCACCCACTGTTCAAGAGCAACTGGAATTGCATAACCGTCGACATCGTCTGGAGCTCCAACTAGAGAAATTTGAAGAGGATGCAGTCACGTTTATCGGCGAAACTAATGATGCCGATAGTTGGATGGATGAAGTAGGCCCCGAGCATCGGCAGTTAGTGCTCCCCTCTCTGTATGGACGGCGAAAATGCGAAGAGCTCGGCATTCAAAAACTGGCTGAAAAAGAACTTATTCTTCGTGAAGGACAAGCAAACGACACACTTCACCAACTCCGGATCGATCTCGGACACCGCTCCTACATCTATCGCACTCAAGTTAGACATGCCGACCATAGTCAACAGCGAAAGACCCGAGCTTGGGACAATGTACATGCCGTAGATGATGCCGTCAAAATACATGCCGCTATCTATAGGACATGCAGAAAGGCCATGGTTTCTCTCGCCCCTGCACCGCAACTGTTGGATACCTATAAGGAGTTAAAAAGAGAACACTTGACTTCCCAAACAACACTGATTGATCCTTCTCTTCCGGGACAGCGTAATAAAAGTCTACCCTGGTTTTGGACTATCGACATTCCTACACACGCCGGCGAAGATGACTGGATGTCTGAGTGTTAAGTCATCCGGTAAATTTGACATTGTTCCACCATGCTGACATCATTCCCAGTTTTCCGAGTTCAATGGTTACGTGCCAAAGCGGCGAAAGATCGGTTTCAAGAGGAAGTCACACTTTTGGAAGCCGAAATGGGGTGGACAATCAGTTATTTCCACCATCAAAGCGTAAATTGGAAATCGGCACACAATGTGGCGAAGAACAATGACACCGGCAGAGCTTGTCTCGCCGCAAGGGAGTGTGCAATGTGGGAATTGATGAAGGAAAATGCCGAGCGACTTACACAGAGATTTAAGATTGCTCGTGTCTCCACAAACACTTAGTTACTTTCCTCCCTACAACTTGTCTACGAACAGCATGGACAACTTGATCGTCCCCGGTCCCGCCAACGACTCCAACGATTTCGTTTGGAGTACATTCATGGTGGATGTACAACTACTCACCGTCGCCTACGAGATAGCGGAGATATTTAACAACTTCCCCGAACCTGACTGTACGCTTTGGGAAATATTCTGGAATAGGGTTGAGGAAATGATGGTAAGTTCTACGATGTACTACTTTCTGTTCATTCAATTCATGTAAGTAACAGAAAGCTGTTACGATGCTTGTTGGTGCAGCTACTTTGCAGGGCATGCATCTGACCATGCCAGAAACGCTCGTCTTCCTCTCTTCCCAAGGTTCGGAAATTCGGCGAGAGAAGCAACAACCAGAGATACCGACCACCCCACTGGCTGATGAACTTATCGAGGAATTGGGAGCTTTGCAAATGGATCGTTGGTGGCTAGATGCTGACGGGCTCAGCAAGGACCCAAACGCGAATAGGTGGACATACCGTGGGTCTGACAAGGTCGTGTCAACTTTGGTACGTGAACGACCTGTCGGCGAATCGTATTGCTTGAGTGGGGGCTAATGTTACCTAGCTTTCACAACATGTTCAGCGTGAGGTCGCTGCTGCGAATCCCCCTACGAATACTTCAAGATCGTCGCCAACCGAACAAGATATTCGATCGGCGTTGCAAGCGGTCCAGCGAGCAAAGGGGATGGTCAAGAAGATGACGGATCGCTACGACCACATCTCCCTGAAGGAAAAAGCCATGGAGATACACCGTGAGCTCGTGGAAAGGCATGGCGCACCGCCGGAAACTATTAGAGACGTCCGCAAGCATGTCTGGTTGGCGTCATCAAGGTCGGCGTGGAAACAGTTCGCCGCACTTGATCTTGCTGAAGATGCAGACATGGTCGTTGAAGAAACGCAGTAGTGTACAATCATGTTTATTTCGCCATTTGTAACCGTGTTTCGGCTCTTCGTTCCAACGAATTGTAGACTATTTTCGTGCTGGTCATCTATCCCTTGAGACATTGAGCCCCTGCTTCACTTGCAGATTCTCGCGCTCCTCTTCTTTCGCCAAATCCATTAACCGCTTCACTTGGTCGGTAACCACTCCCATTTGCCTCCGAAGTCCAGCAGAGCTATCGGATGCTTGCTTGAAGATATCGGCGACGTGTTCCAGCTTTTGTCCAGTCTCACCGGGCAGAACCGGACTCCGAGAGGCGAGTGTGTGAATGCCCCGAATTTTTTGCAACTGTTTCGGTAAGTACTCGTCCTGCTGCATGGAAACCAACTCAGTTTGCAGTTTTGCAAGCTCGTTGAAATCATGTTGAGTTGGTTGCTGAATCACGATTGCAACTACAAAGACGCTAAGTTCACGTCTGATAGATGAGTTGGGAATAATACCGTTTTCTTCTCCTGGTTGGCGAGAGTTCACTTTTATCGAACCGATCTTGAATGTCGGTCTCTGTGGATGATACACCGAAGTACCTTGTTCAATTTGGGACACAAGGACATCGACCTTTTGTTTTTGTTTCGGCGTGACGAGGGGAAGGGTAGGTTCTTCATCGCTATCATCCACTATAAATTCCACTGACTTCGGCTGAGCATTCCGCTTAATAGCAAGATGCTGCCACGATCCACCATTGTGCTCCACGTTCTGTCCTCGCCGGATCGAAGGGTTGTCCCGTAACGCGCTGCATCGTATTCTTTTCGGTCGGCATTGTTTACAACCCGATATCAAACCTGATGCATTGAAATCCACGATGCATGGATTCTTGCTTTTTTGACAACTGCTGCATGTCTTCTTGAACATTAGTTTTCGGCGAATAGATCTACCAATGAGTGCACATACCGGATGGAATTCCAAGTTTTCTGGTCAGTTACCGCAATGGTTAGTTACAAAGAAATTCCTGTGATCCCCAGCTTACCTTCTATCTCCACATCACAACTCTGATTTGCTTCCGCTATCCGATATCTCGTCCACCACTTGTCATCCTCGTGACTGAGATCAATGTCGGGTATCACGTCGGTGAGGTATGGCGACCAATCACAAGGTGGAATTCTGTCTTGACTTGTGCCATTTTCTCGAATAGTCTCGGCATCTTGACCAGACTGAACTAGTTGGAGCACCCGAACTAAGATCGAAGGCATTTTGATAGTTTTGCCGACGAGGACTTTGCCCCCTTGGATGAGCTGTACAATTTTAAGCTATAGAAATTTGTCAGTATCAATAGTGTTGAGAAAAACGAGCAGGATAATACGAATTCGGCATGCAAGTCCTTCCTCCAAGCGGTGTGGTCAGAGGGCTGAAGAGGTTGGACAAGAGCTGCTTTAACTCTGGCGGCATACACATAGATTCTTTGCTGAATGTCTCTGTGGGATATCTCGTTAGATGTCATATTTAGACTGTAATGGTTGAAAATGTGTCGATAAGGTCGGGGATTGAGCGGTAACTTTTGGTCTTCGGCTCGGCTTTGCCACTGTGCGATAAATAAAGAACCTACATTAATTCCATAATCCCTTGGTACTCATTAGGCTCGCCGAAAACAATGGAATATGAGACCTTGAGGATTCCTCATGAATTCATGGAGCTGAGTTAAATTCAAACATTTACGCTACTAATACTCTGTCATATTCAACCCATTTCGTCAGCTTGACTGAGTAGAACTTATGCATACTCTCTCGCATATAGTAAACATAACATATTCGTGTCCCGTTTGCAGCACTAACACCATGCCGAACCAGCTTGCCGCTAAGGAAACATACCGAGCCGGAATTGTAAAGGAACCGTATGCCAAAGGTGCTCAATTCCAGCACGGCCTCTTCGTAATCACCCACAGAAAGCATGAGGTCAAACCAACGGATGTTGGTTTTGGGGTCTCGGTGTAGTGGCGATTCTCTATTTGTGATCAATGTCATTGCTGTGAAGACGGAGTACCAATGGTCCAAGCCTTCGTGTAAATCCAGTAGTTCGTCGTCTTCTCTTAGTGTTTTGATCACGTATTTGCCAGCGGCATAAAGTTCTGGGTGAACGATGGCGAGCAAGGAATTCAAGAGCTTGGCTGTATGGCGATTGGAATCCATCCATGCTCTTGTTGCAGTTCGTTTTGCGTTTTTTAGAATTGGAGATGAGCAAGGCAAGTCATCAACTGTCTTTCCACATTGTTTAGCGATACGATGAACATTCGGCGAAAGCTTACTTCGTGTCCCTGTTGATGCCATGCCGCCGATACATTTAACAATCCACCAAGGTTTGGAGACTTGTAATATGCCGGATCAGATCGCCATGGTCGATTCTCTATCTTGCTATCCCTCTTCGGTAAGTTCAACAATTCTTCCGCCAACTTCGTGCATTGAATGATGTCCACCTTCCGAAATTTTAATGCAGCTCAGTGAGACCTATTTCCCAAACTTACCGTCCTTTTCTGTGTCAATATTCCAGGCAAATACCAACAGAGGATTCGATTGTGGCAGTCAACTACCACTGCAGGACTCGTCAGGATGGATGGTCCTTCCTTGCCGGTATATTGGCGTAAGTTGATAGCTTGGAATGTTGCCGCCAACTCGTTTTCAACCTTCAAGTGTTGACCATCAGCTCGACTGCCTATGGCTTCGCCGTATTCGTCGGCGTCCCAAAGAACGCTGACTGCAACAAATGAGTGTGAAGGTCATATATAATAGTTTATTACTCGCCTTTATTCTCATAGGCGATCTGTAACACACTCGCCATATGAGAAAGCTCTTCTTCTAACGAAGCATCGACAATCAGTCCCTCCTCCTTGCAATGATTCCTCAGAGTTTCAATGAACATGATCCGAATTTCATTTACATAATATTCATTTAAATTCTACGCTACTGGGGAAATTACAGAAATAGCTTTCATTGTATTTAAGTTGTGCAATGTTACATATCATATTGCCAATTTTCTTTGACGGCGAAATCATACCACTATGCCGCAACGCTTTCCAGAAGCGATGTGATCCTTCCATCCAAGGGCCCCGATGCCTGTGCAATCTCTGTGAGCTGTTTACGCAATGCGTCGTAGGCGTCGATGTCTTTCAGGAGCGTTGACTGAAGTTTATCGATTTGAGGGCGCAACGATCGAGATCGTTGCTCAGCGAGCAACTGTCTACACCCTTCGTATTTCTGATCGAGTAATGCGGTGGCGGCGGCCTGCTGCTTGAGGGTCGATTCTGCCGCGCTAGCCCGTGTGGAAAGGTCGGCGATGGCGGCCACCAAGTTGGAAATATGCGGGTTGGCGTCGTTGCTCCCTGAAGCGGTGGTGTCATTTTTCTGATTGGTGTCGCTATCTTCGTCGAGTTCGTCGACCTCCATAGAGTCGGAACATTCCGCCTTGCCGAAGAGAAATTATCCACGGTTCGGCGCAATATTAATGAAATAAATGCTTACCTGTTCCACTTCAACTTCGGTCACCCATCCACCATTTTCATCGTCCTCAGTGCTGGGATCCACTTCTTTCTCTTTCCCCTTTCCCTTCCTCGAAGATTTTGACATTTCCGCCTTGGAGTTTGGAGGTACTGCGGTGGTACCATCGCCGTCAGATTTTACCTTGACCCTGGAGGCGAGATGCCCCCAGGATTTGGCCGCATGGACAATGTGTCCATCCCGGTCCACGATCTCCGGGAGGTCCTGTAGGACACCGCACTTGCTCTTGCGGGAGGCGCAGGGACCACATGGCTTAATTTTGCCTGAGTCGGTGGTGGTCGCCGTGCAGGTGAGTTCCTTGGCTGTGCACCAAGAACATTTCTGTTGCGTTTTAGAAGACGACTAATGAAAGACAAAATCAAGACTCACGGGGTGGAAGAACAACGTCTTCTGCTGGGAGGTCTCCTTCGGCGAGTCCTTCTGGGTAGATGTCTGCTGCGTCGTTTCGCCCGAGACCTTCCGCCGCTTCCTTCTCTCCTGTCCTGTGGGCTTTGCTGAGTTGGAGCCCGTGTCCCCATTCTCGCCATCCCTGGCGCTCTCCTCGCCATCCGTTTGTGATGCTCTCTTGACGCCACCGGATCTCTTTGAACAGCCCGTGCCCCCATTCTCGCCATCCCTGCTCTCCTCGGCATCTGTCTGAGACGCTCTCTTGACGCCACCGGGTCTCTTTGAACCACTTGGTTGTGGTTCTACCACTGGCCGAGGAGATGTTGCAGGGGAAGTAGGGCCTTGAAATCGTATCCACCATTGTGCGGAGATATCACCCAGGTCGGAGTCGGAGGGGATCGAGGTATCTTGGACTATGTGCGTCTTCCAACGCGACCGAGAGATGAAGTCGTCTACTAGTGAGTTCTTGCTCAAGATGTCGTCCAATGAGATCTTGTCCGGTGGCTTCATCTGGAACTTGACCGCCAGTTCCATGACGATATGCGGAATGCGAATGTCCGGGACAACATGCTTTTGGAAGCAGTCTCGGGCAGATTTCTGATGGACGTCAGCATCGTACAGGTGTTGATGACATGGTACTCACCACTTCTTGGGCAAGCGAATCTATCCACTCTTGTCGTTGAGCATCCCCAACTCGGGGAACTTGGAGAGCCTGGAGGATTCTTGCCGAGTGAGAGTAGAGTGTCTCTTGAAGTTTCATAGGGGAGACGGAGAGCGTCATGATAGTATGCAATCAAGATGTATTGTATCGTGTGGCTCGGTATACACAAAGTGGACTTCGGCGGGCGAGAACAATGACCGAATTGTGTAACATGACATGCGCTTTGTCATATTTTCCAAATTTAGAACTGGCTTGTTTCCACTCGGGCAAAGTGGAAAATGTTGATCAGCGACAAAGCAATGTGGATCTGAAGTGTATACGGCATCTTTAAACAAATGATATGTACAAGTTACTACGAAAAAATTAAGAGTCGAAGAAGGATTACAAGTACGCAGTCACAGTCTAGGAACACGCCGCTCTTGCATCAGAGAGAAACACTTATCAAGCAGTTGGACCCGCTGCTGCATTCGGAACTCGTCAACTGCCTCCTCCTCTATTTCGGCTATTAAGGCGTTGAGATTCTCTCTCTTCTTTCTCAGATTTTCTTCGTTACCATCGACGAGTTTCTGTAATTGTTGGAACCTTTCGGCGATAACTTTGAGCTGGTCGGTGAGATGCTGAAGAGTCACGGATGCATCAGAGACTCTTGAATGTCGATCCATGAATGAAGGAATGCGTATGTAGAGGGTTTTCTTCATTCTTTCTTTCCGTCGTCGCAGAAGTTTTCCTGTCATCAAACATTCAAGTTGGTTTATAAGTGATAAATGTTTACTTACCTTCGGTCTTTGTCCTTTGACGGCTCGAATTCTTACACAGCCGTGTCCACCACTGATTGGAACCACAAGCGTAAATGCTGGAGCGTCGAATGCTCTCTTCGGCAATGAGACGGTCTTGGAGATGGCTACGGTAAACCACGGGGTCGTTTGCTTGGATAAGACGAATATCCACGTAATTCAGTTGCTGATCCGTCCTGCCATGGAGTCGGAGGTAAGCGCTTGCTACAGTCGGCGGGATTTTGATTTCAGGGTCGGTATTCGCTATCATCATCGCCGACGACTGAGATTCCCTGAGCACGTGCTTTCCACCGAAAAAGGCCAGACACACCGCTTCCTCCATAATTCCCTTCATTAACTCTCTTTCCTGCGACTTTCTGTACCTTGAGCTCATCGCTGCCTTGATTCTCTTCCAGTGGATGAATACCTCGTCTTGCGGTGTGATCGTGGTATTCTCATGTTGGCGTCGGGCGCTGCGGAGAGTGCGAATGGGTTCCATCCTTGTGTTTGTCGTTATGATGGCAATGGCTCGGTAATAGAGTAAGGGTAGAGAGCGTGAAGTGAAGAGGATGCCGAATGATGCTTGATTCAAGTGAGAGTTGCTTGGATCATAAAAGTTCCGAACGTGTGGACTCGGTTAGTCGTCGATCCATAACGGTGATGTAATTGTTGATACAAGCAAATACAATTATATTCGCCGAACCTGGTGCCACTAGCACAAGATTACATCAACTAGTTGTGGGGAATGCAGATGAGTCGCGGTCCACATACGTAGTAACACAATGGTTTGGCTGCATGCTCCTGCTCCTCCATCACTTTAGATACTAGTATCCCTTACAGATTACATGAACTACAACTTTTCCCCACGCTTACACACCACCACACTAATTTTGGTTATGGACAATGCAGATGTCACGGACCACATACTAGTAAAACAATGGTTCGCTGTATGCTCATGCTCCTTAATAACTATAGATACTATCCCTTACCCCAATTCGCCGGCACTACAACATCACTTTTGTTATTTATGGTACATGTGTTGTTCTTATATCTTATATACCATACTTGTGTCTACAAAAGTGAACGAACGAAAAAACGCAGTAGTTTTTGAGATCGTGCAGTTGACCTCTTGTCACATAAGTCACTCGCCGAGTACTTGCCGAAGCGGTGTTTAAAATGTGAAGCTCTCCTGACTCCCGAGTGGGCGACGGCAGTCTCGCTCAACAAGTCAGGTCTCACATGTGGTACATATGTTATTGTTTGTGCCATACCTGTGTCTAAGAAATTGAACTAGCAAAAAAAATGCAGTAGTTTTTGAGATCATGCATTTGACATGTTATCACATAAGTCACTCGCCGAGTACTTGCCGACGCGGTGTTTAAAATGTGAGGCTCTGACGAGTGGGCGACTCGCTCAACTTGAACAAGTTAGATGTCACAGGACAGGTCGCGGGCGATAGCGGCTGCAAATTACAGCGAGCTTCCACCTGAGCTTGATGTCTGACCTGTCTGACTGTCAAGGGCCTTCACGATGGAAGTTACAAGACCATCAATACTTCTGCAGTTGCTCACAAGGCTGGCGACATGATGTGTGATGTTTAATGGGCACAACGGTACGCCGGCCCTGTTTCCATGACGTGAGTACAACGAACATGACGGCACACCAGTCCCCACAGACCTAATGCAACGGACACGCCCTCTTTTACGGCGTGTTGTGACTGTCGTGCATTCTCGTTCGCCGAGCATACCTCGTCATCCCATCATGGAACAGGAGTATCGAGGGGCGAGCGAATATTACTGTATTTCATAACATTATGTGAAACACGTTCCATAAGCTGTCTGTTCTGGGGACTACAAATACAGCTCCTGCACAGTGTCTCGTTTACCGTCACAATACCTTCGCTCAACTGTGTTACTCTCTGCTTCAGATCATCATGCCTGGCATCGCTTTCACTGCACCTCAAAGTAAGATCCTAAATGACGCAATTCCGGATTATCAGCAGATTACTGGCAAAGATCGTGTCGCCGAAAGGGAGGAGCTGATCGCTGATCTCGCGTTGAAAGTTAGTACTGCGGACGAGCAGGAGGATGAGGAGGGGATGAAAAAGATTAGGGCTGTAAGTTCTCTTTGAGTTCCTTCCCAATTTAGGTTGATCCAGTGCGTAGTCAGTCAAGAACTGGTTGTCCGCCAATGCGAGAGAGCCTCGGAATGAGGCCGAATTCTTCAAGACAATTAACTGGTACTCTGTTTTCGTGGATAAGATGGCGGAGGAGATTCGATCGGCAACTGCAGAACTTACCGATGCTCGACCTGGCTCGAAGGATTATATTGCCTACCACCGTAAAGCAGCTACTGCAATGGCGAGGGAGTTGACGAAGGATGAGGTGACGGTATATGAAAAGATCGCAGAGAATTGGAATCGCCAAGGTGCACCTTCAAAAGTTCAGCAGAAGTAAGTATCCAAATACTTGATAATGAAAGAAACTGATTTTGTGACCTAGAGAACGGAGCCGGCATCTTACTCAGTTCTTCAAGCAGCTCAGTGGGACTCTTTGGAGAAGATTCGGCATACGCATGGTGATGCTTTGGGGGTGTGAAGATGACGAAGGCAAGGTATACCAGTCTTTGTAAGCTTGATTTAAATTTGTGAAAGATGGTTATTTGACATACAATTTAGTGTAGACCACAATGACAGGCATGGCGATGCAAAGAAGTTCGCCGAACTGTTCCATGGAGAGTTTAACGGGATGAATGATGAATGGGGGAAGTATCTTGCACGGGTATACAACAGTGAGGATTTATATTCATTTATATGCCGAGTCTAATTCTTTCCGTTAGATGAAGCAGGAGTTGCTTCGCAGGGACCTCGTGTACCATCCATCACAATCGGAGACAAGGGACAGCCCCTGCTTCCAGATGTCGATTACGCCGAAATGAAACTCTCTGACAGGAAGACATTACTGCGGGACTACTTGACGAAGTGCTTCCAACAGAGCACCGGCGACCATAAAGCTAAGATTCCCTGGGGACGGTTACAGCTCGAGCAGGATAGTTTCATCGATCCTGAGGCAGAGTATCTTCCGCCTGGGATCAATCTTGTCGATCCTTCACACATGAGGCAGATACCTTTGACTCGGATCCTATCTCACCTGAAAGATCGACAGGACGACGATAGCATTAGAAAAGTGTTCGAATTTAGAGCAGGATGCAGCAGGAACTCCGAACAGCGACAATCGCCATCGGTCAGAAGGAATAGTTCAGTACCACGATCTCAAATTCGACCTTCACAATCACCTACGCCATCGTCTCGATCGGTTAACGACGAATTACCTTGTAGGACAGTAGCAAGATCTTCGCCGAGCTCAGCACCATCCAGCGCTGAAGCATCTGCTCAGGAAAGCTCTCCGGTGCCTCACCACCCATCTCCACAAAGACAGACACCGGCGACACAAAAAGGTAAGACCAGCAATATCAATCGCCTTCGCTATAATTCAATTGTCTTGATTAGTTGGGCCGCCAAGAGGAGCAAAGAAACAGAAGAATACAGCTTCAAATCCCTCATTACGATCTTCGTCGCCAAGAGAAACTGACTCAACAACCGCAGCGGCTGCTCAGCGTGGCTCAACAGCCTACCGTCCATCGCCGCAAAAACAAATCACACCATCAACAAAAGGTACCAGTAGGCATACTTGGAAATATTCATCATCAATTGACTTATCGTATTTAGTTGGACCGCCACGAGGGGCAAAGAAATTGAACAATGCAGCTCCTTCAGTGGCAACGCCACGCCGACCAGATCTATTATTCGAGTTCCAGGATTCAAGCCGTAAAAGGGTGTTTCGGCGAGGATCTGCTGGTTGTCCTTCTTATTCAAATCTTGACTTTGACTCCCAAGTTGCATTTCTTGCAACCCTGAGTGAGTCGGATGATTACAGAAAATTGGTCTCTGCGCTGCGCTTAGTTCCGGTAAGATTTTCGTTCGAATCGAATTATGGTCGCTAACGACCAATAGATTAGGAACGAAGATCCCGATGACCTCCTTTCTATGCCGGGGGGGATCAATTGGCAATATGACTCCTACTCGTTGCCAGCAGAATGTCACAAGTGGTCTGATGATCACGAGGACATCTTTGCCACCGACATCTTCGTAGTTGATGGCGATCGCCGTGGGCGCGAGCAACTAACCGAAGTCACGCTATTTGCCGGTTTGCTCCTTCGGGACAAAGACCTCGTCAACGGCAAGAGATCCACCATGGCGGTATATCCGACAGTCTCTGAAGAGCTTCGCAAAGCTGTAGTCTCCGAGGAATATGTCGAATATTTCATCCTTCCATGGTGTGTCCAGTTAGAGCAGCAAATTAGAGAGGCGCATTCGAAGAAGTTCGACCGGAGGCCCCACAGAGCACCGATACATTGCCATACATTCGATGATACACTGAGCTTCTTGTCATCGCTAAGTCGAGAAGGAAGGTATAGGAAATTAGTTCTGAGGCTGGAGAACTTGAAGGTGACATTTCGAATATTTGAACTGATAGACTGGCTAATTACATCCAATAGGGTGGATCAAACACGGCGGACGGTTCATTGCCCTCATATTTCACACAGAAATATTTGCTTCATCATGCCGGCAGAGAAGCACACCTAGAATGGAAGAAGTGGGGATCCAAAGCGCTAGTCAAGCTTGATGTGAAGGGAAGACGCCGTAGCCTCGGTTACATGGCGATTCATGTCATGTTTTTCGGCATGATCTTGCGTGACTTGGAGATGAAGGGCTCAGAAAAGGTAACATGTGCATATCCTTACATTCCAGGTTACTTGGCGGAGTCGCAAGTGACTCCAAAGGATACCGAGTCCATTTTGAGGTGGTGTGCTGACATGGCGAACGTCATTGGCGAGCAAGACGGGGATGTTGGGCCAGGGAAGGCCGCTAAACGTTCCAGGGCACACGGCGATGAAGGTCCAGCCGCTAAACGCACGAGGTCCCAGACGGACGAAGTTGTGAAGGGAGCCCAACCGCCGGTTATCAATAGGGCAGTGGTTGAGATCACGGCGAAAAAGAAGACGAGAAAGTGATAGATTGTCAGGTACTACAGTACAAAATTTGCCGAAGCACTCCCTCCTGGCAGCCAGTCGGCGGGCATAGGTAAAACATGCTGCTGTACACCATTACCATTATTTCCGATTAGTTCGCCAACCTTGTTATTCAGAAACGTTAACTCGTTCTCCATGTGCAACGAAGTTTCCTTGATAGAGGTGATGTCTCGAACGATGTTCTCGTGAACAGTCGTATCTTGCTGAATCGCCGACTGGAGGACATTAACCATTCTTCGCCAATCGTGCTCCTGCTGTTCTATGTTTGAACCTTTCCCTTGCAGTCTATTATTAAGGGCCGCGATGTCTGACACTTGTTGATCAAGCTCGATTTGCATGCGATCCGTCTCTAGGTTAAACCGACTGATCGACAGTTCAAGTTCCCGGACTTGCCGGTCAAACTCGCTGGCCTTGCTGATTTCGTCGGCATGCACTGCAGGCAGAGCCTAAAAACCAATGAATTCGTTGCACACGCTCATATGCTTCCTTTCATACCTTCGCTGGCTCTTTCTCCTCTCTTCTGGGATTAGATGCCGCAAGATGCTCCATGTCCACGTCCATTGGCTCGAGATTCTACAACGTTCATTAGGCCTGATTCTATTCGATTATGTGACTACAATACTTACTATATCGAGGGAGTGCTTAGTTCCGGCCGGTTGAGATGGACCCGGATTATCTGTCTAACGAACAAATTTTACTTCACTTTACGGTATCAGAAACGGGTAACACGATTATGCTTACCTGTCGGCGAACATGGTCGTGTTCTGGGTGTGAGTCCTTGGCTTTCCCTTTGCCCTTTGCCGACTTTACTTGACCTCCTGACTTGGCCTTTTCCGGTACATCTTCCTTACTTCTGCTGCGTGAAACCAAGTGTCCCCAGGTTTCGGCCTCATGGACAACGTCGCCATTGGCATTTATTATTTCCGGGAGATCTTCTGTAACGCTACACTTGGATTTCCGAGAGATACATGCTCTGCAGGGTTTAATCTTCTTCGCTTTGGTAAAGACAACTGTGCAAGGATGACCTTTGGTTTGGCAGTGATCACATTGCTGTAGTCGGTCAGCCAGTTTCATATGTCACGAGGAAGTACCGTAGCCTTACCGGTCTAAATGTCAGTTCTTCAGAAAGGCTGGTCACTTTTCGCCGTTTCGCCTCCTTAACATCAGGATTCACCGCTTTGTTTTTGCCTGATTCGTCTGGGCGGATGCGTGCCACGTTTCCTTCTTCCTCAGAGTACTCCGAGCAGTCATCAGGAGGAGGACGCTTCATGCCGCTAACTTGTCTCACATGCCGATGAGCTGGATTGACATCGCCAGTAGTAGCAACGGTTGCCTTTGCCGGCACAGTGGCATTTGCATGCGGTAAATTTGACCACGGGACGGCAACGGCAGGTTCGAATGTCTTCCACCAATGGGTCGAGACTCCAAGTAGGTCAACGTTGTCCGGTATAGCTGAGTCTTCTATAATAGAGTCCCGCCAAACACACCGTTGGATAAATGTGTCGATGACTGGGCTTTCAGCGAGGAGTTCTTCGAGTGAGATGTCGTACTCAGACTTCAGCTTGAACTTTGCGGCTAGCTTGATTATTATGCGAGGAATCTTGACATCCTGAATGTCTCCTTTGGACAAACAATTACGGGCTGTCTCCTGGGATTAAATTTTAGTCGTTGCATTTCATATGCAGTCTGCACACGTACTACTTCGTTGGATATGAGCAAAATCCATTCTCTCTCCTCCGACTTATCGATCCTGGGCATCTTCATTGCAGCAAGGATGCGAGCTGCACGAGTATATAGCGTTGTTTGCCGCTCGACTGAAAGAGACATAGCGAATTTTGGGATTCGGCGATGGACAAATCGTCGGCGGTGAACCTTTTTGACTAAATATTTCGCTGATTTTCATCGCCGCTTTAAATCGCTCCCAATTTTGTACTGGCGGAGGTTATTTTCGGCGAATAAAGTCCTCATAAAAAATTAAAACATATACGTGCAACTTCTAGCCTGCCTACATATGAGCGCCCACCAGATTACTCAGCGAGTCGATTGAAAACGTTCCAGCAGCGGATCCCGGGTAGTCAAGGCATGGGGTGGCTTTTAATACTTGTGTGTAGTGATGGAGGTGGTGTAAACTCGTTCGCCGATCTTGTACACGAGTTTGTATTGTTTCCAACTCCTTGCTGAATTGAGTGGTACTCTGCGCTAATAGGTCCAACAATTTGGCGAATATTTGAACTGACTTGTATGTTCGCTCCAACTCCTCGCCATCCTTCTTCGCCTTACTATTATGCTGATCGACGACGGCAAAGAGCATGTCATAAGCTTCAGAGATACGGCGACCCAGCTCAGCTCGTCTTTCTCTCGCTTCGCACAGCTGCTGTTTAAGGAACCGTATTTGCCTAAAAGACCTTAAGCACAGCTTATGACCAAATTAGATGGTACTTACTCAGACGGTGCAGGCATGGCGATACTTAGAGAAATTTCTAAAGTTGTTGCTTATGTATGAACAGCATGACGTAATGCTAAATCGTCCGAGACACATGCTCCGCTTCGGTAACCGCATTTAGCAACAATAAGCGATTGGAGATTGTGAAAATGTGGAAGTTCGGCGGGGCAATGTGGAGTCGACCACAACAAAGTCTTTTGCTTCACTCTTTAACATGGTTGTTATAAACTCTAACCTCGCCGAACTTTTGCACTCTGAGTTGAATCAAGTTCGAACTACTGAAGAAGTCGACTTGGCAGCTCTTTTGGAGTCAAACTTGAACATGACCCCATCCCATCCTTCGCCGTCCCCGCCATCGTCCTCACAGAATATTCTGGATTCCCTTCTTACATCCGACCTTAACAGCTCAGAGGTTGTAGCTGAGGTGCATCTCCCATCGCCGCAACCAACTTTCCAACAAATCGCATTGGATGATCTACTCCTTTCCGACCTCAACTCAGTACCTATCTCACAGGACTCGCCGGACCAAGACCCATCACACAATGAGACCCTTCATGGTCTCCTCACTTCAGATCTCAACTCTCCGGCACTCTCCTCCATCTCAAGAAAGCGTACCCTAGATCAACTCCTCGAGTCTGATCTGAATATATCGCCGTCGTGCTCTGAGTCCCCTGTCAGAGAACCTGCCGCCAACCGTCCCCGGACGCTTACCCCTCCATTGGAGTCTCCGAAACTTTTATCGCAGGAACAAAGGACTTTGGACATCCTTCTGGACTCTGAGCTGAATGGAGATCCCCAGCCAGATGACGGTCCGATGGAAGGAGTTGAGGGGGAAGAGATGGGACAGGAATGTGAGTGGTATTTCGTGATGTTGTACCGCTATCTTACGTCTGCCAAGCAGATACGTCCACTCGCGACAAAGTTGAGGGGGAAGAGCATATGGGAAAGGAAGGTGAGTGGTATTTCTTGATGCTTGTACCGCTATCTTACGTCCGCCGAGCAGATATGTCCACTCGCGACAAAAGGTCGTTAGGTTGGCGGAAGATTCTTAATTTTGAATCTCGTGTCTTCAAGATCATCGGCGAACTTAATCGACAAGAACTCTATCCAAACAATCCAAGCGTCGGACTTCTTTTGGAGAGGAAAATGCATGCCAGTGAGCGATATTCTGAGTTGCTGAGGGACAAGATGACCCTCTGGGAAATCAGAGAGCAGCTGGAGGCTTCGGAGAGGACGTTGAAGAGAATCCTGCGAGAACGTTAGAGCTCAACTTACATTATTGTACTGGAAAGCTTCGTTTAAAAACGAAAAAAAAGTTGTTTTTAACAAGCAATGATGATTTGAAGAGTACCGACCATTGGCGATAGCTATTTGTCTGACATGCTGTCGGCGAAACAGAGAAACTAGATCTGTTGTAAGTTGAAGATCGTGCTGGCTTCAAAGGTCCTATGACAACCTATTTGTATATAAATGAAGTACGGCATATCGCCCCATCGCCATCCATTTCGATTCCCTTGAATCCGAATCTGTGTAAGACACACCTCACACCGGCACACATCTGCCATCGCCGTCGTCGATTCGCCGATCGGCGATCCGAGGCACTGGCATTCTGCATAATCAATCACCTGTACTATTCCATCCCTACATGCCAGTCGATACATATATAAGGTCTTGCTGTTCAACTGCTTCAACCGGCATCCATTATTACACTATCATCCACTTCAATAATCACCAAATCTCTCTAAATTTGACACTTGTACTACCCACACGGTCCCTACATCAGATGCCTGGTAATCTTCACCTGATTTTCGGTTTCACAGACCCCATCGACTACATAATCGGCGAGATATCAGAAACTCAGCTCGGCCATACATGCACCAATGCGCCCACGATGACCAAAATCCGAGTCAGTCATCGGCCAGCTATTCAACAAGGACAACACCTTTACTGTACATAACTCATATATCTCACCGAATGCCTTTCAGACAGCCGAACGGGTTGAAAAAATAGGTACTTGGAGCGAGTGGAGTATTGTAAAAGCTCGTAATATATATCCAAGCACTTTTGGCAAAAACACGACAGCTGACATAGGAAAAGAGGAGTGCGTACCCGGGGTATGTGACGACGACGACGATCGGCGTCTGCAAAGTGCACATTATCCGAGCTAACGTAGCGATCTTGCCGGGACTATAGATCAGAAGGGGAACGATTGGGGGGAACGAATGGCCATAAGCGATGAACCTAAGGTTCTTGAGGCCTGCATGAAGATATCGCGAGTTGAAATCCATAAAATCCAAGCGATGAATACACGTCTGAGCCTCCGAACCGTCAGCGAGAGCTAGAAGAAGGGATAGCGATGAAGGGAGTGCTGAAGCAGGCGCCATTCCTGGGTGATCGTCGTCTTCTCCACGTCTGAGTGTTGTAACAGAACTCGAAAGCGGCAACGTTGAAGAGGACTTCAATTCAAAGTGGAGCGGGAACAA